>JAIPRN010000533.1:14026-25832 GCA_025469175.1 Geopemphigus sp. TES_GeoC_2020 | reverse complement strand
CGAAACGTTGTCCGAAATAAAAAAAAAAAAAAAAACAATTTCGCGCGCGGACCACCGGCCTTTCCGTGCGCCAAGCCCGTGGCGTAACAATTATGTTGATATACCCGACGGCGGGCAGCGGGGCGATCAGTAGCCGTATGAACTCGTCGGGCGGCGGTCAGAAAAGCGGCGGCGGCGGCGGTGGTAGCGGTCGGGCCGCGGCCAGAGGCGCCGTGCAGCGCAAGGTTGAGGCGACGAAGACCAAGAGCAAACAGCAGACGGTGCTGTGGAAGCACGCGGACGTCGAACAGGGAGTGGTCGTGGTCGACGAGAAACAGCTCATGCGGCTGGTCAAGACGGAACCCATCGAAAACTATTACCGGCTGGACAACGAACCGTTCGCCAAGTTAGTTTATTCGTCCGTACTTCGTACGCCGTTTCGGTAATACGCGCACCGTTCTCGGGTCGGCGCGATATTTTTGCCCCATTCGTATATACATATACGCGAGTGTAACCAGAGTTCGGTATAGATAGTGATTGATCGTCACGCGTGTGTCCGTATCCTAAACAAAATTATTCGTCGACGACGTTACTTTACCGTTAAAACTATATAACTCGACGGGTTCTATTCCGGCACTAGGTCCATTACGCTCGTGATAAAGCGATTTTTGTTTTAAAAATATTTTTGGAATTCGATTGGTTTTCGATTTATACGGTGTTAACATTACGAAATTGATTTGTCGAAATAAATACGGTTTGACGCGTATATATATAGGCCGTTTTAACGACGCGATACGTACGGTAGGGGAAACGTATAAACGCCCGTTTTAGAAACTTGATTTATATTTATTTGCGACCGTTCTCTACTCGATATTTATTAACGCGCGTCGGTCGTACTGTGTTCGGAGAGGATTACCGACGATCGTTGTAAGCGTAAATCGCCCGTAAGTTAGGCAAATACAATCGCGGTCAGATTTGAACGATTTTCGTTTTTCTCTACCGTTCCGCAAGTCTCACCGTCCGTCGACATTAGATTCGTTTGAAGATTTATTGCGCCGCGAACCGAGTAAAACGGCGCTAGAATTAAACGAATTCGGAAATCATTTTGCCTATCTACCACGGTCAAATCGAAACTAACCGTTTGAATAATACGTAGTGTCGGTTTGACGTCGTGCGCGACGTTTTTTTTCGTCGTTTTCGAGTACTGATTACGGCGTTATTTTGGATTCGTTTATTTCTTTTGCCACGACGAAAACAATTATTTTTTAAGTTCATCGCGGGTATATTTCGCTTTTACTACGTATAGGCATATATATATATACATATAGGCAACAATCGACTTTTTCTAATTCCTAACGCGATATAAACTATATAGAAAAAATAACGATTCGACTTGAAAAACAAACAGAATTACGGTCCTATATTTTCGTATTCATAAAAATATATCCCACCGAATAGACTATCGCGTATATTTAAAACGAAAAGTTACGTTCGGATTTATCGCGGAAATCACCTACGCGGTTTCAAGTAGAGCGTACAACTCGACGCGTGTTACGCCGATGCTAAGGCGAATGATCGTTTAAATGTTTTAAGAAAGTTTACCGTCGTCGTAAAATGGGCTCGAACGCGATATTCGATACGCGCGAAGAATTCCATATTCGAATATTAACGTTACGTAGTTTGTCGTTTTTTCGTTATCGGCCGTTGTAAAACAAGTTTGCGGCAAAAAAAAGGAACGCGTCATCGCGTATTCTTCGTTACAATCGCCGTCTTCGATCTTTCGGATTATACGTATATACACGGAATTCCAGTCTTATTACGATTTTTATCGCGCACATAAACTAAATTATACGTAAGATAATATTATAACCTACACGAATAAATAACGTAACAATTAACAGCGGATCATATATATATATATATATTAAAATCGAGTACTTTCAGTTTTCCTTGGACGTGGTATATATTATTTATATTATTACGTACCATACTATTAGCGTTTTAAAATCACGTTCCCGTGTATAATTGAATATATATACGAAGAATAATTAAACATTAAATTATGGTAATTATAGCGTATTAACGACATTTTAGTCTGTATAGTATAATTTTCCGTTTTGGAACTTCAAAGTCGTTTCGTATTTTGAACGTATCAATATACCCAACCCCTTCGGTACCTATGCGTATGTATATATATATATATATAATTAGATTCGTATCGTAATACAATTCACTACGGGTCGATTAGTAGTACGGTCGCGTTAAGATAAACTGCGTAATATGATAATTGGACGTTAATAAAGCGTTCCATATCGTGAACAAATTTACGCGCGCGCCGGCGTATATCGCGATATATTTAACGTGCCGCCGACGAGTGAGAGAGTGACTGAGAACGATTTGGAAGTTGGATATTACGGTAATCAGAGTCGTAGGGGACTAGCGTCTAATTTTTAAGTTTAAAAACGAAAACAATCTTTCCCTATTCCTTAATTCGACTCCCGTTTAACAATATATACGTAATCGGGACGGTATTCCGTTCGTTTCGAGACCCCCGTGTACGGTACACGCGAACGTCGAATTATCGGGACGGTAGTCGCGTCGTTCGCCGATGGAAACTGTACAACACGCGTACTTGTTTCGTCGCCGCGGCAGTTTTCCCCTCCGTCCGTTACTAATTGACGATTATCGTCCGTCGTGCGTACGAGATTCGATCGACGACGTTTTTTTTTTTATCGTTCGTCCTGTTTTTTTTTTTCGCCGTCTTGTCCGTGTCGTGTACGCACACGATACCGAGGACGAAACCGTTTAAAGCCGCGGCCGTCGATAGATTCGTGTACACTTTATTGCGAACACGTAGGCACACCGGTATAGCCATAGGTATATATATATATATGTACACACGCGCACGTACGTCGTAGTCGTAGAGTTTCACGTATGCACGGCTCGAACCACCGGCAGATCCGCCGCGCGACCTCTTTGGTAATTAACGAAAAACAACTACTCCGCCACGGACCGGATTCTGTACGATAAAGGACGCGCTGGCCACGTACGGTACGCGTGTCATCTGGCGCGCGCTCCGTTCCCGTTTCGTGTCACGACACCGTCCGTAACGAGGATTCACTCATCCCTCCCTTCCATTCTCACACACACACACCCTCCGGTACGTGACTATTTTTCCGCGTCGTACTTTTTTTATGTCGAACGTCGTACCTACGCGCACAATCGCCTAGTATGAGGCTAAAAATGTAGTCGTGATTTCTCCCCGTAACTTCTGCGCGACAAAACGCTAGGGGGACTTTACAAGGTACATACGTACACGCGTGTATCGTACGTATACGAAGGGATTCGATCTCGTCCCCTTGTTGGCTAATCCCCCGACCGATTCGCGTCTATGTCCGTAATTTTTCCCAAAGCTCGGTATCCGCGCGCGCGCGGTCGTCCTAAGGGTTTTCTCGAAGCCGTCCGGTTGTTTACGCGCGTCGTCGGGACGACCAAAGGGGTAATACGGTGAAAACTCAATAAACTACGACCACTGCCTATTCGGGATTAACGCGCGTACGTTATACATAATGTACGGGCGCAACGGCGGTTATTATAGGAAGTGTCTAGACGGAATAAAAACGCGCGTACGTATTTGTTTTTTTTATTTCAAATACCCCGTAGCCAATGTCGTCGAGTCCCCCATTCGCGCGTATGCACGTAGAGATAAATAATAATCATCTCGACGGTACGTGTGCGCGGACGAATAGTTCCTGGAAAACGCTATTAAAGGTTCGTCCTTGCAACGATGAAAACCCGATTCACCTCGTCGAGTGTATACGTGTGTGTGTGTGTGTGTGTACACGACCGCGAGACGGTTTCGCGAGACAAAAAATGAGGGCATCGCGTACATTGTAATAATTAATAAACGACCGCGCGCGAATATAATATAATAATACTCGTGTATATACACGACGACGATAATAATAATGGTATCGATATATATATATACACGCGTATATAAAGTCGTATTTAATCGTACGGACGTATAATATACGCGATACCCTCGAGCGCACGTGTACGGAAGTTGCGCAGCGCTGCGGCGATAAAACGCGCGATAAAAATGTCGGGTTCGAAAGTTTCCGAAAGTACGGAACGAAAAGGAGGAGGGAAGTAGGGGCGTGTACGACGTGTACATATATATATATGATATTGTCGCGGCGCATTTATTCGCGTTCACGTTCGTCCTTATGTACAAAATTGTAAATTTATTTCGTAGCCTTCGAACTCGAGCGTCGTTTTACTTTATACACACACACACACACACACACACACTAAGATCGCGTAGTAACAGCCGAATGACGTGTACAGAAATGGAGGGAGGGACGACTGGGAAAAAACCCGCTCGAATTGTCACGTCGCGCGTATTTTTAATATTACTCGCCAACAACGATTCGATCGGCGCAACAACTGCTTTTTATCGATACCCGATTTCATCGGTTCCCCGGGGAAAAGAATCGTTTCCGGCGTTCGTCACGCACCCGTCAATATAGCGCGGCGTATGATTGTCGCGAGTTCGCGGAAACGGCGAGGTCCGTCCGGCGAATATATATATTGTCGCGTGTTTTCGTCGTTCGTTTCGACGGGGCGCGCGTTCCGGCTCCAGACGGCCACGAAACAATATTTACGTCGCACACCGCCGCGTCGGTTATGCATATTTTTCGTCTATCCGCCGTTTCCGAACGAAAATGCCCCGTTTTCGTGTCAAAAAATGGCTACGCCTCCGGCCGATTTCTCGCGCGACCATACAATCTCGCGTCGTCTACTACCCGTGTTCGAGTCGTGTAGAACGCGGCGTTACCCGGACGACGCGTTCCTCGGACGCGAATTGCCGCGCGCCGACGCCGGTTAATAACGTTATTACGGCCGTCGGTTAGCGTGGGTAGGTTTGCTCCTTTGGCGTCGCCAATCGAACGTAACGTCGCGTAATGTACGTGAAATCCCGCGCGACGAGATCGTTAACGGCCGGAACATTGGGGGGGGGGGACACGTCCACAAACGATAATCGCTGGCGCGGTGTTAATACCGTTCGTACGGCGTACGACGCGTGTATTTACGTATAACGCGATCGTTTTCGGTTCGTGAATTCTCGGCACGCGTGCCGTCGGTTAATCGTGACCGTTAATCGAACGTCGTCATATAGCGTACGATATTTATCGCCGCGGGGGCTGGGAAAACGAAACGTTTTTTTTTTTTTTTATAAATTCCCTAAACGTTTCATTTTCTAAATTTTTTCTCGCCACTATCGTCGACGTTTTTTATTCGCGAATCGATCGAAGTCAACGGCGTTTTCGTCGCCGCGGCCATAAGCCGTCGGATTTACGAATCGTCGCGTCACCTTCGCTAAACGAATAACAATCGGTAACACGCGTTTGCTGTAATCGACGAATCGTTTGTATTTCGTTTCGTCTATTCTCATAAAAAATAACCTAACCGCCGTCTCGTTCGTCGTACACACACACACACACACACACACACACACACACACACACACACACACACACACACACACACACCGCGACGCAATAATATACAAAATCGGAACGAACGAAAATCAAAGTCGGCGGGACGACGCCGATTGTTCCGACGTGTTCGCGTATAATTTATAATCCGAACGCGACCGAATTCAATTATCGTTGACGACTTAACAGCGGCTGCATCTTTGACGGTCGCTTCGGAATACCGCCGCGCCAGCGCACAATGTATAATACGACCGGCGTATATAAATAATACGCGTCGCGTCCCGTTGACGTGCTGGGAAACTCGCGCGAGCCGCGGACGTGTGCATTATGTAAAACGTATATTAAAAAATATAACACGCGCCGACGAAAAACCGAACAATCGTCCGAACGACGACGGGATGGGTACAGTGGGGCGTTAAACGAAGACCGTTCGAATTATATCGTACGTACGGAGTCCCCCGCGAGATGGACGCACGGAGTGTCCTCCTCCTCTCCCCCCACCCGAATTATTCTCGTCGGATTTCGTCCGAATTGCGCGACGGACGGTTACCGTACGTAGTGAACGTTATCGTCCAGTCATCGCGTTCCGACGACGCGCGTGTATTGTCGTAGTAATAATAACGGTAACAACGAGTACGCGTAATTATCAAACTCGGTAAAAGGTGTATTCCGAATCCGACGATTGCCCGGGCGAATAATCGTTTAGTTCGGTTTCTCGCTCGGTCCTCCGCAAAATACGGACCTCGTACTAGTACTCGCATATTAGGCGCCTGTTACGCGGTGGAACGGCGATTCGAAACTATTCCGACAAACCTGAAGGTTTCGTAAATTACCCGTTCGTCGATACTAAAGGGACTTTCAGAGGAAACTTGTAAATGCCAGCGCAAGGTGGACGGGATCCCGGAACGGTAGGGCGACGCGGTACGAGGCGGGGGGTCAGGTTTCTCGAAGGTTCGACGGTAGATTCTCGTGAAATTGGTTTCACAGACCTGTGTGTGTGTGTGTGTACAAAGAATTATCGTTTCGATTACGTCGTTGGTGACGGAAATTTCGGATTGTAAAACGCTCGCGCTTTAAAATATCCGGCGCGGTTCATCCGTTCGCTTTGTTTCGCGTCGATTCGGGCGAAATAAATTCGAGTGACGTCCGCGCGCGTTGTTTTATTCGTTCTCGGCTAAAGCGTGTTCGCGGAATGTCCGGAAACGTACGGCCAACACCGATACGCCGCCGTATTTAACGGTACGGCCGCCGTTACGACTGTTTTTATAACGCCGCGCCCACGTCAAGTTTTTTCGCGCGAATTACTTTAGGCGCAATTACTCGGCCGGTAGGTATACGGGTTATACGGCCGTTCCGCGAAACCGACCAAGTTAATTCGCTCGTGTAAATAGTCACCGCGAATGCCCCCACAACGACCGTGCCCCCACGCGTATATATATATAACGTTATTACATTTTTTTATTCGCCGGCGATAATATTTCGTCAATTTCGACGGTAGTGCGTCAGTAGAAAACAAATTAAAAAGCCGCTCCCGCGTCCGGATTTCGTTCGGTATTCCTGAACCGCGGGGACCGTGGTTTAAATTGCCCGTGCGTCGTACATAACACGTACGAGTACCGAACAACTATATCGATTCGGCGTTATATACATTATATACGTTAGGCGTACACGGGCGCACGTGCGAGTGTAGGCGACGGTGTCGGCGAATTCGCTCACCGAAAATCGGCTCGCGTCAAGGACACGCGATGTTGGGCGAGTCGATTATTATTATTATTATTTGTTTTCGTTTCTCCGGGAACGTCGTTACGTTGTCGGCGGCATCTTCGCGGCCGGACAAACGACGCGATAACGGCGCCGAATAATACGCGCGTCGTTTACGTTCGTTACGCCGAAAAAGTGAAAAAACGGCCCCCGGACAAGTAGGCGCGACACACATAGGTCCACCACGGTCAACCGGTATCGTCGTGTACGGTAGAGGTTTTTTTTCGGTTTTCACCGATAATTGCCGCGAAAATTTCCCGTCGTCGTCGTTCGTATTGTCCCCACGGTCGTTTTTTTTTTTATATTTTCCGTGCCGGTCGGCTCTAGCGTTTGGTTAGACGAAATTGTGATTCGTTTTCCCGTCGTTTCAACAGTTCGTTACGTGTCGTTGTTCGGTACCGTCGAGAATATAAACGCGTTCACGGGCCGTTCGTTTTATTGCGTCGTATTTTGACGCGTCGATCACGACGTGTTCGCGGCGTTTTCGAATTTTTCGATTTAAAATTAACCGTGGGCTGGGGGGGAGGGGAGGTGTTTTCTCTTTTCTCGTTCGAATCGATCGCCCAGGGCCGTAACGTCCGAACTCGTAATAATAATTACGAGCCACCGCCGCCGCCGCTTGAGACGCACGTTCTTTGGCGGCGCGCCGCTCGCCCGGGCGAATTGATAATAAATATACACGCGGCGTTTTTATTATCGCGCGTTCCGACGAATTCGGTAGCCCGGCCGTTTAGAATCGTTATAATTATTGCGTCGCGGCTTTCGGGGACGTAACATGTTCCAAACCAGTTTCCCACGGATATTCCACGTTCGTCGCGTTGGTAACCGTAAAAAAAAAACGTTTGCCGCCGAAACGCGCCATATACGTTTTGGCGACCGCTGTTAACTCCGGTGTACACGACCTGTGCAGCGGCGTGCGTGGGGTCGTCGGCGCCGCCGTCCGAAAAAAAAACACGGAAAGCCGACGGACGGGAGAGCGAAATAAAAGAAAAAAAACGCACGACGACCGATCTCCGTTCCCCCCGAAGATCAACAGCGGCCGTAGCGTCCGCCGGACCCGCGACGACGACGGGTGTGTCACGGACTCGGTGTGGGTGCACACCGTCGTCGGTCCATGCCCGCCGGCGGATATTTCCAACTCGTGTCGGCGAACGCGCGCGTTCGATACGTATTATTATTATTATAACGGCGCGTGTACATTTTATGTTTTTCGTGACGTAGGCTCGCCGTTTCCTCGATTTTCAACGATCGTACGAAATGTCGTCGCGTCGAATTATGCGCCGTACGTTACTTACGGCGGCGGCGGACGAATTTATTACTACGACATTCGCGTTTCGTATAGGCGGGGTTTTGTTTTTGGAAGATCGACACGATAACGCGGTCGCCGGGACGCGAAAAGATTTATACCGGCGTATCCGAAACGTACGTTACGACGCCGGTAAAACGAAACTACGGGTAACGCGATACCGTTTGTTTCGCTAGAGACGGCGCAGGCACACAAATTTCGGTGTTCGAGCTTCGGAATTATGTTGGAAACATACGATAACTCGACGGCGTAGTTTCGGTAATTATTACGGGAAAATAATATCGAACGGTACGGCGACGTTTATCAGATTTCCGTGGCGTATAGACGCGTGTATACCAATATACACGCGTTTCGAAAAGCGGTCGACTCCCGTAAACTGTACTATATGTTCCTGGCGCGTCGCGGCCAACAGAAGTCCGAACAAATTGTATACACGCGTTTATAGCGTCGGAATCCAAGTCTAAAGACAGCGTTTTGTTCGCGCCCGTTAAACAAATATTTCGAAATCGCGTACGTTTCGCGTAGACCAAGAAAACCGAACGCGGAATTTGGTCTAATCACCCGAACAACGGTCGTTGAGAAATTGTAGCGCGCGCACGCGAACGGATTGGCGTCGAGTTTGTTGAAACACGCCCGTGCGTCTGATTAGGCGCGTAATCGTCGGATAACGCGCCGTATTTGGTCGTTTACGTCGTTACGAATTTTAGTGGAATGGTAGTTTTGATTGACAAGACCTAAATGCACGGCGATACGCCGGTATTTCGTAAACGATTAATCATCGGCGAGACGTGCGTGATGCGTGCGCGCGCGCAGCTGCGCGAGCGTGAAACGATAAATATAGACGCGCGGTCGGCGACGAGCGATTATCGGCGGACGACGTTTTCCCGGTTATTGTTTCGCCGAGCGGTGTTTCCGTCGAAAACGGCGGCGCGCGACGTCCGTTTAATAAATATAAACGCGCGTAACCAGCGGACGCGGATTTCGAAAAAGAAACCGGAATATCGAAACGCGCGTCGAAGAAGCCCCGCCGTCGTTTCCTTTTATGCGCCGGTGGAGTACCTACGTGCCGCACGTACTTTCGTATAGGTCTGCGTGTACGACGCTGTTTTCGTGCAAGGTCTCCATTGCGGCGCGGACGTTTCGTCACGATCGCGGGGATTGTTCGAACGGTTCGGTAAAAAGCGAGTAGAGGCACGGAGAGAGTAGAGAGACACGCGGTAGATCCGATCGAAGGCGACGGCGTGATCGGATTTCCGGGAGGAGGGGGGGACAGTTTTTGTCATCCGGTGTACCCGTTAGCGAACGTACAATTTTACAGTAGTATCGTAAAAGGGGCCTGTCGAAGAATAATAACGGTTTAAACTTTGTGGTGAACGGAGGGAGGTATAAAAAATAACGAAAAACCGTAAAATCCCTTTTATCGAACTGTTTATAACAGTGAATTACCGTTTTTCCCGTACTTGTATCCCTATCGAATATGTATTCGATATATTTCGGTAAATGTATACATCGAAACGCGTAACGACGTGGTTTTCAACGAGACGACGACCGTATTTTTTTCTTTCCAATACGTTCGCGGTGGTACGTCCGTAGGCATTTCAAAACGAAAAAAAAAACGTGCCGCGTGACGACTTGCTTGGAAAATCGACAACGGCGACAGGTCGCGTACGTCGACACCTTTATGGTAATTTCTCGAACGACTCAATCGTCTTGGCGATACGGTTACCGCGTGCGCCGCGCGATGTACGCCGTGTGTCGCGGTTGCCGCCGGTTGGGTACGGGTTCGCCGGCGTGTCGCGTCACACTCGGGAGAAATACTCGGGGGGGGGGGATATTTCACGCCGAGCCAATTTGCCCGGCGGTCGCGAGCCTAGGCTGTCGGTTCCCCCGAGCGAAGCGGACAACGATTTTCGTTCTTATCGTCCGCCGACACTATTTCGAGGCACGCGGCGGCCAACACGCTCGTATTCGTTACTTTTTTTCGGAATTTCGAAATCTCCGAAATCTCCGTGGCCGAGCCGACGATGTCGTTGCTGACGGTGTCCGTCGGTGATCTGGATTCGAAGACCACACGGCGGTCGTGATCCGCGCCAGTTACTCGGACCCGACGTGGTCCATTCGTTCGCGATTTTTCACCGAGCGCCGTAGCGGCGACGGGCGGACATTCGGAAACCGCGTACTACGCGTATTTCGGCGTCGCGCGTGCCCGTAAACCGTTAAATCGACCGTACCGCGAGAGTAACAAAGAGATCGTAAATTCCGCGCAGCGTCTGCGGTGGCGACGTCGTCGTCGGAAGTACACACACACACACACATATATATATATCGTCTCAGTCGTATAAAACGACAATCGCGACGGTATTAAACGACGACGGACAAGAATAACGCGTATACGCGATATAATCGATCGATTTCCTATTCGTACGGACGTACGCGCGTCGTATAACAATGGCGAATGTTACGTTACCTAACCCGGGCGTACTCGTGCGTGCCCAAGTAGCGTTTTTGCACTCGACGACCTTACGAGTTCGAGGGGACAGGGGTAGAGGGGGGGGAAATCGACAACACGGACGATCGACAGACGGTGAACGTTCTCGGACGTAATCGCCGCACGCCGACGGAAAATCGCTCGCGGACACGATCGATTAGGCGGACCCGCTAATTCTCCGCCGCGCCCGTCCAATCCACCGGGGCGTGTGTTCGCCTACCGTTCCCCGCCGGCGACGCGCCCTACCCGGTACCCGGCAAAGGGTTTTCGGGCGAACGCCCGTCGTCGCGTCCGTGTGTTCGTCCTCAGTGGTCGCCGCCGACAAAGCCTACGTATCCGGTAGAGAATAATAACCGTTTAAATCGACGCGCGGGGTGGCGGCAGCTGGTGTGAGGGAAACGATAACCATCAAAATCCTTCGGCAAAAGGCCCTCCTCCGGTCGGCGTACCGACGCGTGTCCCGTTACGGGCCCAACGGGTTGTAGGGACGACGGTGGCGGCGTCGCGGAGGAAACGCGTCGGAAAAAGTCGATTTGGCCATTTTACGGTACGGTCACGAGCGTCCGCGTTATCAGATTTATTCGCTCGTATACTTAACGTTGACACGTGTTTGCGTAACGAGTGTTTTTCAAAGACGAGCCGGATATTTATTCGCGCTACGCGTCGTACCCATTATGTCGCCGGCGCGTTTCCGACGGAGACGACGTTCGAAATTGACATATTCGAAACGAGCGGCTGGACGTACGTACGAAAAAAAAAAAACACGCCCGG
>JAIPRN010000533.1:0-13926 GCA_025469175.1 Geopemphigus sp. TES_GeoC_2020 | reverse complement strand
GCGCGACGGTTTCCCTCCCCCCCCTGCCCTCCCACGGGACTTGTTTTTTTTTTTACGCTCGTACGAAGAAAAAAAATTATATCACTCCGAACGATTCCGCGTAATTGTCGACGCGTCGTCGTAACGCGTCACCTTCCCCTTCCGTCTCCTCACCAGTCCTACCCACAGACGCGCGTTTCGAAACGAAACGTACGGTCGAAAATCGTACGTACGTACCCGAAAGGGTTCCGGCCTGGTACGGTCCAACGAACGGACGTCTGGTCCACGCGTTGTTTTCCGTACACGTACGCGCTCGTCGTTGTAACAAAATTTGGTCCCCTCTCCCCCTGGCGGGGCGACGAAACCGATCGAATAAAGAAAAACCGGAAATTAAACCGTCGGCACGCGAAAAGTACGAGCCCGGACGGATGTTTTCGTAAAAACACGTCGTTTTCACGGTCCGATTATACGCGTAAAGTTGCGGCACACGAACGCGTGCGTACAGTAGCGCGGCGACGAATCACGTTAAGTCGCCGGAACCGGACAACGGTTACGGTAACCGCGGTGACGGCGGTTAGTTCACGCCGATCCTGCACGGACCACCTGCGGCCGCGGCGTTGTCGGAAATGTGTGCGACGTCGCGCCACATCCGGGAAATCACGTGCAGATTCGACGAAATCGTCGAAGAACACGCGCGTATTATTGCGCGACCGTCTCTCGTACGTTACGTACTAGCGTATCATTGCGCAAGCTCTCGCGCCGTCGTCGCACGTGTGTCGCGATCGTATTATTAATAGATCGGCGCGAATTCAAACGATTTCGTCCGGTTTACTTTTCCGTTCCGTACGAAACGCGCCGCTTTTATTTCACCGTTCTCCATATCGCGTCGACGAACACGGCTCGATCGTATCGAAAACGTGACCACCACAATCACTACCATTCGTTGTCCCGCTTACCGTCTGTGTAATCCGCCGCGCGGATCTGTGCCGAAATAATTGTAAAAGCGTGTGCCGGTTTAGCGAATGAAATTCGTCGAGCGCGTTTTTGGCCGAAAATTACGTTACAAAATCTATTCCGTATCGAAAATAAAAACGCCGCGATAATTAGTTACGTACCACGCGCACAGTGGTCGGCGCGATTCAAACGACAGCCGGTTGTCGAACGTACACGCGGACGTTTTTTACGTTTACCGTTACCGTTTTTCGTAAAACTCGGCGATTTAAAAACGCTTCGGTTTCTAGGCATTCAAGCCGTATCGGTTAGGTACGTCGAAAACGACGAAAATCGCCGATTTTCGGCCGACGTATAACGCGCCCGGACCTATTTTCAACGTATATATATAATCGCGCACGGGATCGAAACCGCGCTTGTTTTCCGAAGAAACAAAGCCACTAACCGTATAACGTTTATTTTTTTTTATTCGAAACGAACTGAAACCGGCCAGTCGGGTCAATCGTTTCCGTATATGAATTCGTCGTCCGTGAATTCGAACGAGGGTGTTGGCAAAGGAACGAAAAAACAAAAACCCGAGCGCTCGACCGGCGAAAATCGCCGTATATTTGATCGGACGAAACGTCCTCGTTATTGTCGTGCGAACGTCGCGGCGAATCGACCTCGTTGAACGTATCGACGTCTCGGAAAACTTGAAACGAATAGTAGTTTTTTTTTTTTTTAATCGAAAAACTCGTCGATCGTCGTTAATAATAAAACGGCGCGAGTTTCGCCGTTTAAGCGTTGACGCGACGAGTTTATAATAGCAATGTAGCGCACGTAATAGAGGCGATTCCGTTCGGGTTTCATCGCGAACTCGTCCTCGCCAATCGTGTACATTATTGGCCGCGCGCGTTACGCCGGTCGTCCTCTAGATGCGCCGACCAATCGCAAAATGCCGTCCGCGGGAAAACCCATTTATCGCGACGCGGTCGACTGTCGTTTTTGAAGTGCCGAGCGGTTAATTTCGACCTATTTTTTTACTCTTACGGGTAATTTCGGGTAATTCGTTCGAAAGTAAACGTCCGTTTTTGGTCCCGAAATCGTGTTTAGAATTCAATACAATAAAGTTTCGCAATAACCTTTCGACGGTCCTTGTCGCGTTATTTTCATTTCCAAACCCATCTGTTCTTTACGGGAACTAAGCGCGAAACGGTTTAGGTCCACGAATCTTTCGCCGAAAATTGTCGTTTTTTTTTTTTTTGAAAAACCAAAAAAAAGAGACGACCGTCGGTAACGTGTAGTGTGTGAGTGTGTGTGTATTCGGACGCGGCGACGGTTTCGCTGACATTTTTCGTTTGAAATTCGGCCTTAGACTGGCGGCCGACCACAATAATTATGCCGGAACGGTACACGATTACGACGTCCGTGTCACGCGTTTTTCTTCGCGTACGCGTAAATCGCGCGGGTCACGCGGAAAAACGCGAAAGCGACGACAAGGACGCGTTTTATGCGCGAAAAAAGAAATAAATAACGAACGCCACATATATATATATATTATACGAAATAAATACGTATTGCGAGAGCGCGTTACGCGGGAATTTCAGGCATTCCATCGCGATGGCGTTTTATCCTCGTCGATCGATTGTCTTATAAAGCCGACGACGAATTACGGGCCCCCCGACGGGGTACGCACGTCAGTAGAAAAAGCGATTGACGGTAACGCGAACTATTTTTTTCTTCTTTATTTACGGCTAAATTAAGCGAACGATTTTTTTTATCGGAAAAAAAGCGATTGACGGTAACTCGGAATTATTTTTTCTTTATTTACGGCCGAATGAAGTGAACGGCTTTTTTATTGGACGCGGCGAACGGCCGTAGCGATATCAAATATATCGTATGGTTGTTTTTTTTGTTTAAAACGGAGCGAATATCACTCGTTCGTTACTATTGTACGTACTCGCGATAATAGTTCGACGTTTTCACGAAAGAAGCGTCGAAAATGTTAAACGTTTTACGGGCAAATGGACTCGTCACGAACGCGCTCGTACGGTTTACGCGTCGTTTTTCCGAAATAAACTAATTCTAGCCCGTTTATTCACGAACAAATACCGCCGCCGGACGGTAGCGTTTTACGCGACGACCGTTTCGTCGTGTGCTCGGAGAGAGACTCCTCTTTTATGTATCGACGAAACGACGACGGCATCCTCGATCGTTCGACGCGCGCAAGTTTCCGTGTTCGAAATTGGTCGAAGCGCCGTGTTGTACGTACGTACGCGTTATATACGTATCCCGTCGGACCACGCGCGGCGACAATTTTCGGAAAAAAGAAACGATTCGCGCGAAACGCGTGCGACGAATTGACCGTTTCGGGCTAGAACAAATCGATTTAGGGACGGCGAACGCTACGGGTATTTTCTTAAACGCGTAACCCCAGAAGGGAGGAAGGACAGAGAAATTAACGAATTTTGACTTTTCGATCGACCATTTAGTTTTTGCTTGAAAACGGTTCAATGTTTCCGGCGATCGGGAAAAATTGTTTTTGGAGAAACGCCCCGGACGGGAGGAACACGAATTTTTCTATGGGAAAACGCGGGCGTCCTGAATATTTGCGGTCACCACTCGCGCGTTCAAGTCTCCGTCGAGAGTTTTCTCGAACGAAATACGTTTTTGCTCTTTTAACGACGTTCGTGTGTCGGGCGAGTCATATTCGTACGCGAAAAACGTATCCGGTACGAAAACGTTCGTGGCGGTCCCACGCGCCGCCGTGTTTTCATTATCGTTCACCTCGCCGACGCGAATAATAATCGACGAAACAAGAGGGACGAACGTGTGCCAAACGTAACGGTTATAAATACATATATAGATCACGCGACACGTGCGCACAGGTGACGGCGACGTGTGGTATGTGGTCGCCGCGCGGTTATTAGGACGGCGATTTCTCCTCTCGGGTCCATCCTGCGGTCCACCGGACTCGGAATATGGGTCGCCCGGGCCGACCGTCGCGTGCCGAGGGGCCCCTGAAGCCGCCGTGATAATCGAACGTATATGGAAAAAAGGAGCCGCCGACGGCCGGACCGGTTCGCGCGAACACCAAAACTGTCCGTCACCGCGCGACGCCATTAAGGCGTACCGCCGTCATGGCCCGCGCGCGTCGCGCCGTACACGCACCGCGGTCATGGTAGTGCGCACGACGGACCTCGGGCACGCGACGAGCTCCTGGCCCGCGGCTAGACCGGATCCCGTTCGTCGGTCCTATTGTCGCGCGGAATTTCGTCGTACCGGTATTGTCCGTCGCGTACAGCTCGGCCCCGTTTGCGTGGTCGGGAGTTAGCGTCGACACGGGATGTTTGTTTTGGTTTTCGAATCGTCGTTTTTAAATGCCCGTAAACGCGAGTATTTCACGGAGAACGTGTTTAGGCGTTTCGCGTCACGCGGACTTAAAGAAACTCCTCCCCCGACAATGCGAACCCGCAGGAAACGCGTTACGTACCGCCGGCGTATTCTATACGTCCCTTTTACGCGGGACAGTTTAACGAACGTACGACGCGTCGTGTTTTTCCGAACGTTTACGGACGCTGATGCCCAACAAATCGTGACCCCCGAGAAACCCGTGTACGGTACGCGCCAACGTTAGTTTTCGACGACGGACAAAAGTCGGCTCCACAAGCGCCCTCCCAAGGTTGTGCAGCGCGCGCGCCGTCGAACGGAACGTCGACAACGGCAAACACACCGCGGTCGCCGCTATTTTCCGCGCCGTAACGGACGATTCGTCGGTTTTTAGTACACCCGGACGCCGATTATTACGGTAGAACTGTGGCGCGCGCGGCCCGGTAAATGAACGAACGTACGTAAATGGCGCGAGCGTTTATTACGTACGGACGGGGAAAGCCGACGGGCGTAGTTTTTGGAATTTTCGAAACGGGAGGGAGGACGAGGGCGCCGCGTGATTTTGAGGAAATCGAGCGAGCGCCGGTGGTTTTCCTCTCGCCCGATATTGTCCGTCGTATTCGACGGACATTGACGGTGGTGGTGGTGGTGGTCGTCGTCGCGTCGTTCGTAAACAAAACAAAAATGACGTGTTATTAACGGTCGCGTCGTTTGAATTTCGACCTCGAACGTCCGTGTAGGAAAGTAAATATCGCAATTAGCGTTATCGCGCGTGTGCAATCTGCGCGGCGCGCCATTTAAATATCGCGTACGATTATTACACGCGCGCGCGCGCTTAATGGCTATGTAGGATTAATAATAATCGTTCGACCTAACGAGACACACGCCCGAGCGGCCGCGATTGTGCGACGGATAACGCGTCGCGCAAATCCGCCTCCGTACACTGCTGACGAGGTACATACGCGCGCGGAACGGTCGGGCGGCGACGTTTCCGTGGTCCGCGCGGTTTCGAACGGCCGTTCGCCCACTGGGGTGACACCACCGGTGTCCGTACGGTTCACGTTGTGGTTAGTTCCGTTAAAGTCGTCACGGCGATATCAACCGTCGTTCTGGACGGGGGACGGTCCGAATTTCCGACCGTGAGGTTTTTTAGACATTGTTCGTCGGCGGTAGAATCGGTAACGCGTAAACGTCTTTTTTTTTTTTCGTACACTACGCAACCGGCGAGTAAAACGTTATTTTCGTAATCGGAACGAACGAACGGGATCGTTTCCGGACGGTCTCCGTTTAATTTTACGTTCCGAAGGGGTCCCAGAGAGATTTTCGTCGACGTCACGTGTTTAAACAACGTGTTCGCGTCGGCGAAACGGTACACTAGATAGTTCACCCGACAATCGAATACAAGACGTCCTACTCGGGAAACGTAACTACGCGCGACGATAAGCGGCCGATTACGACACACGGCGCGCGTACCGACGGCTGGTCCCCCTTCCTCCACCCGTTCGGAATTCGTATTTCGGGCGTTCGCCGTAAATCGTCGTCCCGCGGGTGCGTGCCACGCGTATAATACCGTGCGCGACGCACCTACGTCGGCGGGTCTTTGGCGCGGCGCCATGTGTCGTAAATCGCGAACGCGCCGCGTATTTATTGTCGTTGTTCGTGTTTTACACCGACGACGGCGTGCGAACGGTTCGTCGGCGCGCGGGACTTTCGACGTTTCGCTAATTTCGCGGCACTCAAACGTGCACCCGCGTCGGCCAAGACCGCCCGAACTTCGGCGGGTCGTCCGAAAACGCGCTCTCGTTACGGCCACCCCGTGTCACGGTCACGCGACGATAATTGCTGACGGCCCGGACGAATATTCGGCGTTCCGTCCAAAACCGTATCGCGGACACACTCGGCCTGGTCGCCGTTTTTCGTAACGTTACGGCGTCCTTGGGGATGAGGCCGATCGCGGAAATCTCGCGCGCGTGCGGTAGCCGACTAGCGTAGGCCGCGGGCGTATCGTCGCGGACCATAAAAATACCATTCTCGAATCGTCTTCGGGCCGCCGGTTTTTTTTTTTTTTTTATTTTATTACTATTGTCGTCGCGCGCGCGTGCACGCGCGCCAGTACGTTTTTTCTTTTTAACATTTACGTCACGAACGTCGTTTATTAACGTAGAAAAAAAAACCGAGCCATACGTGCGCGTAGACGACGCGTCGTTTTAGCCGCGAAATCGACGGATATATGAAAAACGATACACGCTTTTTGCGCGGCGATAAAATAAAAAAAAAAAAAAAAACAATATATCGCGAAAACAAAAAAACACGCCCGAGCCTCCGCCCGTCGCCGATATAACAATAATAACACCGGTCGTGGTTCGCAGAGGTCAGTTCGCGTCGGTCAGACGGTGCACGTCGATCGAGACGGGCCAAGTGTTCGCCGCCAAGTTTTCCAACCGCACGCGATTCGGCGAGGACTGCAGCCCGGACATCCATCACGAAATCGCCCTGTTGTCGTTGTGCTCGCCGTCGCCGCGGATCACCAAATTGCACGACGTGTTCCAGACGCCCAAACAGTTGATCATCGTCATGGAATAGTACGCGAACCGTTCAGTAGAGTAGTATTTGTAGCGCATACGTCCGGCCGTCCGTTTCGCCAACCGTGTCTATAACCCGGTATTTCGTTTCTTCGTTTACGCCCTTGGTCCGTAACGTGGCCGGCGACCGTTAGGCTATCACGCGAAACGAACGTGGTTGCCGTTTGTTTTTCGAAAAACCGCCGTTTCGGACGGTGTTACGACCGAAAGTGTTACGGAACCGTCCGCCAATTCCGGAGTAATAAAGATCGTTTCGATTAAACGGCGAACTTTAAAAGGCGATCGAAATATCGTCGGAACACCGGCGGAATGGACCGACCTTGCGTGTGTTATTAAATCGTCGTCGTTTCTCGTTATTTCATTACGGAAACGTAATATTCGAAAATTGTCCACGTTTCCGACGACGCCCCGTTATTAGTTGGAAATACCGATGGAATTGTCGCGAAACGAGCGTCGCGTTCGCGTATAATACATTTTCGTCTTCTCCTTCCCCGTCTTATTCTCCCAGCTATTTGGGGTCGGTTATCCTGGTCCTCAACCTTCACTTGACTCGATCTCCCATATCATTCACGCACACACCACTAGTCCTCGTATCGCACTCAATCCCGTACAATCACTTCTTCTATGGTCTTCCCCTTCCTCTTCTACTTCGCGTATAATACCGTATTCGAAAAAAAAATCCCGTAAATATTCGACGTCCAATTATTCTCGTCGTTAGCTCGGCAATTGAAAACGAAAACAGCGAAATTCGATTTCGCAATAACTGCCGTACCTGCGGACGACAATTTCTTCGTAATCGTTCTAGAACGTTCAATTTCGTACGATAAACGTAATACAGAAACTAATCGATTTACTCGTATACCGCGATTCCAGTTTAAAAATCGAAAAATTACGTCGATACCAAAACAGAACCCGCCGGATTTCGCGTTTCGTTTCGTTCTGTTTTCCGAAAAACTACGCACGTACGTCAAATACCCCGGTCGTATTATCCGAGACATTCGAACATATTTTGAGTTGCTACCGTACCGTATGTAAAGTTTCTCCCGTATGACATAATTCGTTCGACCGAAATGATCCGACGACGAAATTGTTCTGAAATCCGCGGAACCGCTCCTACGCCCCTCCCTTCCCCCCGATTATTGTGTCCGGCCGGCGCAAGCGCGTAATAGCAACGACGGTGTATTTTCAGCGCGCCGGGAGGCGATCTACAAAAAGTCATCGACGACGATAACGTACCGTTCGAGGCGGACGTGGTCAAGTTCGTACATCACGTGGTCGAAGGGCTGGCGTACATGCACCAGCGGAAAATCGCTCATCTAGACATCAAAGTGAGTGTGTGAGACGGTCCGGTACGTACGCGTCTAACCGAAACGATTTTCCGTCCGGCGAAATAAAGGGAGAGACGAAAATTTCGAAATCCGTTACGGACGCGTCCCGCCATTACTCACGAACCCACGGACGTCACGATCTAGAGACGTTACAGAGATCGAGATACGCTTCTCGGATCAATGTTCCCTCCCCCGCGTCCGTTAACGTCGAATTTATCTCTCGGCATGGTTCGCGCTAGCGCGCGTGCCGCGGCCACGTTTCGTGTCCATTGTTGTTCCGTCTCTGGGTACGGGGATTCGGGACCGGCCGCGAAATCGTTTAGCGTACACGTTACCGCGAGTGATACTCGGCGATTAAACGCGCGCGGTTTATGTACAGCCTCAGAACTTGGTGCTGATGGGCGCGTTTCCCGCGTGCGACGTAAAGCTGTGCGACTTCGAAATATCGCGAGTGATCCTGGAGGGCACGGAAATTCGCGAAATACTCGGTACGCCCGACTACGTCGGTGAGTATAAAACGGCGGGCCACAAACCCTCCTCTCCATCATCCGCGCGCAGTGGCGTACTAACGGGAGGGGATAAACCCCCCCCGGAAAATTTTTAGGAAAAATTAATGTCTTACGAGACGTATATTTTTATTCAATAATAACGAAAAACTAAAATATTTTTAAACTTTGATACACTTAATATAATATAACGCGCTCGTTAAAAATGAATAATCTATTAAAGTTTATAAAGTGTCTCGTTTCGTTAGAGTCGTCCGATTTATTTATTTAGAAATTAACTCTCCCCCTCCAAAATTCAAGTCTAAGTACGCTACTGCTCGGCGCTTTGACCAACGGATTTTTGTACGTTTTTACAGCGCCGGAGATTCTTCACTACGAACCGATCACGCTGGCCGCGGACATGTGGTGAGTATTGTAAAACGACACGGTCGGTTTCGGCGGCCGGCAAACGGTCTGGTCGCAGCGGTACGAATCCGTGTACCGACCATCGTACGATTAATCGCCGACGTCTTTCGACCGTTCGAAACGACGAACGGTTCCTAGTTAGTAAAAATTAGACTTCGTGTAATTCGTTGCGACGAGGGGATCACGAATTAATCTCTCGAAAACGACGTTCCGTCGATTGTTCGCGTTAATCCCGTTCGCGTTTTTATTACGTACGACGCGGATTCAGTAGAAACGAAAATTATGTGGGCGGGAGTCTATCGCTGAACGTCACGACGGTTAGTAAAACTTCGCGTCGGACAAAGTTGTCCCGTCCGAAACATTTTGCCGGCCATCTCGCTGAACAATCCACCGTTAAAATACTCGAACGTCAAATACGATTTTTAAAACGTATCGCACGATATTGCTATAATATTATAGTAAACACGTCCCCGACATCCGAAATTTCAAATTCGAAAAAATCGTTACGATCGTCCATTTACGTAATTCGTGTACGGGCGTCGAATCCCACCCTATGTCGGTCGCGATCAGGCCTCGTACCACGTTCGCCCGTCGTCGGCCATCCATCCGACCGACTCCGTCCGAGTGATTTGTCGAATTTCGCGTGTGCCGCGCAGGTCGCTGGGCGTGACCACGTACGCGTTGCTGACGGGCTTCAGCCCGTTCGGCGGCGACACGGACCAGGAGACGTTCTGCAACATCTCGAACGCGGACATCGACTTCCCGGACGAGCTGTTCGAAGACGTGTCGCCGGAGGCGGTGGACTTTATCCGTAGGCTGTTGGTGAAAGATCCCGGGGAACGGCTGACGGCCAAAGAGTGCCTGAAACATCCGTGGCTGGCCAACTTGCGGAGATCATCGTCGTCGATGGAACATCATCGGCAACAACAAGCGGCCGTGGCCACGCCGTCGAAACAACGGTCGGGGTGTAACACGTGCGCGACCAGTGGGTTGTCGGCGCGGACGAAACGCGGCGGCGGCGGCTTGCAACAGTCGTATCTGTCAAAGTCGCGGGAGGCGTTGTTCGAACGGATCGTGTCCAAGCACATGCGACAGGACGACGCGAAACGGTCGGCGACGCTGCACGAACCGCAGTACGCGTCCAGCAGGATGTGCGAGAGTCAAACGTCGCTGGTGTCCCGGGCCCGGCCAGGGACCCGGACGTTTAGCAAGTCCAAGGAGAAGCTGTACGGGCTGAAGAGCCTGTCCCGGTCGCAGGACGTGCTGGACAAGTGCAAGAGCATCAAAGATCTGAGCGAGGTGGACAAAATGGCCACGGTCGGTAGTCTGCTGATGAGCCTGACCGGCGTGTCCACTCTGCCGAACTCCCTGTGTTCGTCCACGGCCAACATATCGGTGTCCCAGAGCCACATGGCCGACGGCGTTCCGGCCGAGGAGGACGACAAGGAGAACGTGTCGAGGAACAGCGACCGCGGCGCGATCGCGACAACAACGGCCACGACGACCCTGGCGCCGGCGCGATTCGAGTCGCCTGACGACAACGACGACGATGACGACGACGGCGACGACGACGACGACGATGGCGGCGGCAGTACCAGCGGTGCTAGCAGCGTGGAACACTTTTACCATTCCGACGAGGAGCCCAGGTAAACAGGGTGTTTCCCTGTGGACGGTAGAGGGGAAGGGATTGAACGACGTCGAGGGAAAAACCGACCGCCCGTGGTTTTTGGGACAGTTTCGGAATAACCGCGCCAATTTTAACCGGAGCCAAGTAACGGTCCAACGAACAGCCAACCAACCACGCGGTGTTGTGTTGATCATCCCACTCGGGGGACGGAGAACTATTCGTGTACGTTACTTCTGGCCACCCACTCGGTCGCGCGACCGTAAATCGAATCGTTCGGACGCGGCGATCGCGTTAGTGGACGACGGTTAACGAACGCGAGGCCGACGGGAATAATTATTCGAAAACCGCCGAAACGCGCGAAGGTTAACGCACTGCCCCCCCCCCGGGCCGTCTTAAAAAGTTTCGATCGGGTCGCGTGATCCTCTCCCCTCCACCATCGAAACGGTGGCGGTCACTCCTCCTACGAGGGTTCGCATAAATTATTATGCCCCCCCCCCCGGGAAATCCACTCGGCCCACCGCCGTCGGTCCGATTCGTCAACACGGGACCGGGTTATCGTCCGCGTTTACGTACTTAGGCGGTATACGTTAATCGGTTTTTTTTCCCGTGGGTAGAGTAAACTCCGTAAAAACTGGTCGGCCGTTTATAATTTCAATTTGTACGGCCGCCGGGAACGGTTCGGATTTATCGCCGGCCGTCACGAGCGTATTGCGTACGTGTGTTTGCCGACGTTTTCTGTTCGACGCGTTTATAAACGAAACGCGGCGGCCGTTCTTTTCGCAAATTCGACGATCGAATTCGGTCGGAACGTGTCATTCAATTACCGACGGCCGCCAGAAACAATATATATATATATACCAACGGACGCTCGAATTCGCGCAACGATTTTATACGAACGCGAATGTGACGTTTTCGTGAACGCGTCCTAAGCCGCCTGGCGATTATTCGTTTGAAGTCCGCGCGTGACCCGCACGAAAATTGTACCCGGTAATACGACGGCGGAAAACGCCAGTATTCGACTTGGTTCGCGCGTTTTCGACGACCGTGACTTGTGCGATATATATATATTACGACGATTTTCCACTCGATCGGCCCACGGATGTTCGTCCCGGGTTTTTCCGCGCGACCCTCCCTCTGCCCAATTTCGTTTTCGGAAGAAAACGTCGTTTCCGAAATAAAAATACGCCCGCGTGGTACCGTCGTACTTTCACGATTGAACGCCGCGTACTCGGTGGCTAAAAGACCGTTCGTACCACGCGAAGACGCCGGCGTGTGTCTTTCATCGTTTACGATCGAAATTCCCCTCGTAATATACGTCCGCCGGTAGATCGCGTTTTTACGGTTCTCCGTACAACAACCCGTTCGTGTACCGGTGGTTTTCGCGAACGAGGAGGACGCTCCCTCCGGAACACGGTCGTCGCGTGTTTTTTTTGCCGCACCGCTCGCGCGCGTCGTCTAGTCGAATAAGGCGCGAGTATATTACGTCGATAAGTCGTCCGCGAGTTACCGACCGAAACGGTTACCGTAATAAACCGTCGTATTACCAACGGTAATTGTTGAACGTATCGTTTGGAACGGCGATATCCGGCACTATCCGCGCGAAATTCCCGTCATTTTTGAACACTCGTCGACGACGAATCAAACGCCGCGGCGACCGTTTTGCCCAAACGACCCACCGTACCGTTAATAATAATGCCGAGTTCGCGCCGGTCGCAATTCGGATTCCGCTCGTGTTTCGGCACCGCAAACGGCCGTGAACTTTCCGCCGTATTTGGGTCCGTTTCGTACATTTTCGTTTCCTTCGGTTACCTACGAGGACTACTTCCGCCACCGTAATCGACATTATTATTCGCGTCGGCCATCCGGCGGGGTCCGGCACGCTGAGGAACCACGGGTCGTAAAACGTTTTACAGGTTCACCGTGGCGCAGCTGGTGAAGGCGTTCGACACGCACCAGGAAGCGGTGACCAAACGGTCGCTGGAGGTGACCATGAACCCGGCGACGAAACCGGTGGCCACCGCGAACGACAACAACAACGGCGGCCATCCGCTGACCAAAACGGAGTTTCCGACGGGACCGAACGCCCTGCGGTTGTTCATACCGAACATCGACATCCGCGGCGGTACGAAGGCCGCGGCCGCGAAAAGGACCCGAGGGAACGGCGGCAGGGACGACGGGACGGGCGCTCCGAGTCCGGACGACCGACGCAAACGGTCCAACGTGAACGACTGACCCGCGGCCACCGTCCGGGCGTATTTATTATTATCGACGATTTGCCCGTACAAATTTTTATCGTTATTCTCTCTCCATATATATATTTGTGTGTCTCCGACATTAACATACAATAAGCGTTTCGAAACGATCATTGATTATGTCGTACGACGGTTACGCGCGCGGGCCGTCCCGAGGATTTTGTAACGTTCGTTCAATATGTATTACATCGTATTTGCGTCGAGTTACGAAGTCGAATATACACGAAGGTTGTTTTTAGCACGCCGGAATTTTTGGAATCCGTCCCTTCTATTTCCTCCTCCTCCGAGTCGCGTCGTCAACTTACTATTATTTTTCGTCGTTCTTCTCGCAAGTATAGAAAAACACGAATCGTATTACGCGATTACGTGTACGACTATCGTTTGTCCGCGCCTCGCCAATTCCCTATCGGAAAGCCACGACCTGTTTTGCGGTCCTGATTACCGTGGATGACTTTCGGCGCGTACGTCCGAAGACCAACGATCGGGTGGCGCCACTTACATCGGCCATTTCGGCGAGAACGTAGTTTCGTTACCATCCGGTCGGCACTTTGTTTTCCACCGCTTCCGTCAACAGTTTCCTTTTGGCACTTAATCGTCGTCACAAACGAACAAAATAATAACGACGCGCAGACACGTCGAAAAATTACTTCCGGCGTGTACAACGTGTCTATAGTTGCCCTCGTGCTTCACTCTCTTGCAAAATCGGCATTTCGTCAAGTTCACCAAAGGGTATTCCTGTTGACAATTGTTACTGACGCAAACATAATTACTCGAGCAAAGTAGTACATTGTCGCACGTCGATGTGACAAAAAACCAACGCAATGTTGGAAAAAATCCAAAGCCAGGTATATTTCATAGGTACTTTAATTTCGAAAAATATTACAAATAAATAAATACGTATATGCGTACGTACATACGTAACCGCGT
>JAIPRN010000532.1:23779-79924 GCA_025469175.1 Geopemphigus sp. TES_GeoC_2020 | reverse complement strand
TTAAATATATCTTAAACTTTAATAACATTTTTCATTTGTTGATATATTTAATATTTTGTTTTATTTGAATACAAATAAAATAATTAAATTAATACGCATTATCGACAAATATTATATAATATTTTGAATAATACAAAACTAGTATATCGTTTAATACTATTAATATATGATTTTATTTATCTATATTTACTTAACTGTTTACGTTTTGACCTCTTATTGTTTAAATCATCGATATTTTGTAACAGACCACCGACAAATAATTATAAAATGTTAAATTTTAATCTAAATTTAAAGCAATAACATACAAAACTGACAGTTTATGATATTAGTTTATTTCAATTAGTTTTGTAACAAAATTACGCTTTATTATCATAACTTTTATTTATAAAACTTACAATCTGTAAGTAAGTATTACAATAAAAATGCATGCAAATCTACTTTACGACTTGGACAAACAAACAAAAAAGCCATCCAATTGCGGCATTATATAAAATGATTAGGTTAGATTTGATTTTGAATTTAAGTCAATTATGATTTAAATTTCTTCATCACTTTTTCTTCAGTTTGCGAGGATTATCAGGAATGGAGCGGAATCAAAAGCGGATATTAATGAATTTGGATGATTTATCAACCGAAAGCGGAATAGTTTATACAGGATTTTGGCAGTTTCATCTATTGTATTTATTTTTAAATCTATATGAAGAGTGTGATTTAGAACATAGATTGGAACATTTGTGATACCAAGTGTTGTGGATTAGAATGTTTGAATTTTATTTGTATTATAGTTTTTATACCTAGCTTAAAATATTTACCTAATAGGTACTTAAAAGATTTCGGCCTAAAGTTTAGAAGGTACGTTTGCTTTCTATGCGGTCTGACCTGGATAAACGTTGGTCTAGGATTAAACTTAAATAGCGAATACTTAAGTACTTTTGTATATGTTAACTGTTTAAAGTGACAGTTGGTTCTGTTCCTCGTTTTAAAACGAAAGTCAAATGAGACGACTTCCCGTAATTTATTTTTGTTTTTCATTTAATGTACCAGGATAAAATAACGTCTAAATAAATTTAGAGGTTATAGCCAGCAGTTATTGGATCTTTGTGTGAGGAGTAAATTATTTTATTGTCTGCGAACTCAACAACGGAAATGTGAGAAGGCTAATAAATATGAATCACGTATAAAAATATTTTTAACGATTATATAACAATTTTCAAACTTCTAGCGTTAGTAAAAACTTAAAAATAATAATAACCGTAAAAAATGTAATTCTTTAATAACTTTATTTTAAAAACGCTTAACTTTTAATTATTTCTACAAATTCTTTACGCATAGTCATAAATAAAGCTGTAAATGTCGCCAAAAATAAAATAACATTAAACATTTACAAACGTTTGGCAAAATATATATTATTTTATATAAACTGCCAATATTCAAATACGTTATCACCTGTTATAAAGCCTTCACTATTTCGAAACTCGTTAAATTTATTGTTAAAACTACACCGAATTAATTTATGTCATTTTACATATACAAAACATTACTTTTAATTTTTGACCCTACGCAAATAACACAAACGTCACAAAACCAATGTCGGTTAATATGCTTATATTTATAATTGTCAAAGTATAATTGTTTTATGCAGAAATGTCAAGAATAACAATAATAACAGAGTATGAAAATTAACATTTAAATATAGTAACTATAACTTATCACGTATAAAAATGTATATATTTTTTAATTGATGGGTAATACGAATATTGTATAATAATAGGTTTTTATTATACTTTGAAAACTTTAATTAAAATTGTGTTATATCCGTATAGTAATTTACATAAAATTATTCTTACTGTAGTTATCTAAAACATTTGTCACTCGCTTCAACGATTCAAACAATTCTCGTATCGTTTTAATTTTAAAATTATAATTAAATGTAAATCGCGATAAAACTCGATATTTTCTTTTTTCTTTCGTTATAAAAGGAAAAACGGATATATATACACACACACATTTAATTACGTATTGCTTAACTGTATCGGAAATTCGACAAAAACTTTACCTACATTTATTTTACTTGCCCACGACCGTATATAGTATGACGGAAATTATTCGATTGTGCTGATTCATACATCGTAAGTAGTGAATAAAAAACAATTTCAAATGAACATGAACGTGTTTATCGGTAATAACAATGTCACCGGTACAATATATGTATGATATGTAATAGGTAATAATTTTAATAATCCGATATTAATTAAAAAATATATAAGCATTTCACGAAATGACAAAAAACATAAAAGTATCAAAAACCATGCACCTATATAACAATCAAATTTACTAGGTATTAAAAATAATTCCGAACATAAACCAGACTACGTCATGAAAATACAACTGTATAGAGGTAAATCGATATAACAATGGGTACAAGCACGTTGATAAAACCTATATAATATTATGGCAATCGGTGGTGAAGAGGGAATTCAATTCAGGCTTCAGAATTCATTCGAGTCATTTGTTGTTTCCAATAATACATTATCTGGGAAGCATGCAAGCGTGAGGTGAACGAAAAATACACTCGAAAATAATTTAAGTTTCTTAAAACAAAAAAACAACAGTTTTCTTTCTTTAAAATTACGAAATAAGATGATTTAAATTTCGAGATGAATTGAAAACATCGCGAACAAAAGAAGTAGAGGGGAGTACGTTTAAATGATTCGATTTCATTATTCCTTTAATTCGACAAAACAATTGCGCTTGGGTGAAACGTTAGACATGCTCTATACCGGATACTCGCCCACAGTTTAAACCATGTATCCTTAACCGGCCGCCCACAAATCCGTAAAATTAGAAAAATTCGAACTATTCCACGATCCGAATTACGCTATTAAGCATCGTAATTAGTAAACGAATTAAACGCCAATACAATTAATATAAAACGTGCGAATTTGTACTTTATAAACTTTCGTAAACAACGTGAGCAGCCTTTCGCATCGGGGGACGTGTTCCGAACATTCTACTAACATGACGAATAACAATAATAATTTCTCTAAAACAAATAATCGAAAACTTTGATTGATTTTATTTGGCCGTCCGTAACTATATTGTATATCTTGAAGGAGTTAATTTCCCGAAAATTGTTAATTATTCACATCCTATATTTTCTAACATACATCCTAACCTAATCCGTGCATACCTATGTGCCCTCTGTATGACTGATCGGGGATATAAACTATTTTTGTACAAGTAGTACTAAATCGACAGACGTATTGCGAGTAAAAATAACGAGCGCTTTAATTTTAAAAAAATAAACCTTATACGTACATAAATCGTTTCAATAATCTAACAAAATTGGCGCATGAGGTTTTTGCATATTGTATATGATCGATGTGCGAAAGGGTTTGATCAATTATCGACATTGTTGTAATTTACGCATCCCAAATCACGCGGAAATGTGTACCATAACCACGATGCCAAATATACGTTTACTGGAGTTAATCATATTACCGGTAACATGTACGGTCTACATTGTACCACTGATTACAGACTGAATAAATATAAAAGATGATTGAGGATTTTATATTAGTATTCATACATGTCCATAATATCCGTATATCATATATTATTATTTAGACATTTTGCGTTTTGAAATTTAAATGTGAGGGAATACGTTGTAATCATTATAAGTTTCGTATTTTCGTATCAACTTACCCTTAGAAATAATATTTAGTATTCTGATGGAACGCACAGGAAATTTATATTCGGTGCATAATCAATTGGTAAAAATATTGCAAAAATATAAAATTCCTCTTGAGAAAGTATATTGTAAAAACTATTGAACATATTATAACTACTCGTAAACTGAGATTCTGTATTTTTTTCTTAAATACAATTTTTATTTTATATTTATTGAGAACGATTTCATAAATAAGAAAAACAATTCTCAATTTTCGTAATAAAAAAAAAATAATCGATATACCCACGATAAAAAGATGTTTGCATGAAAACACCGATTAATTGAAAATAAAAACTCATAAATTTATTCTTATGTAAAAATTATGACAAGCTTAGGAAATATTTATTTTTATTATTATAATTAATTTTATGCAGAAATACGTAAAAATAAAAACTAAATATTATGATTTACCTTATTATGTTAAATTAAAACGTATTTTTTTATTAAAGATTATAAACGTGATTCTACTTATTATTATAAAATGTTAAATATATATTGTTATCGAGTTCGTATATTTTTAAAAACCAAACGCTGAGTATGTAATATTGAAAGTTGTACATTTTCTTTATAAAAAAACTAATTTAAAAAATTTACTACAATTAAAAATGATAATAAACGATGTTCAAGTGTAGATGATTGGAAATAAGATTTCAGTGGAATTATTTGTTTCTCATTATTATTATATTTAAAATATTTAAATGTTGTTATTTTTTTATGACAAAATTTAAATATGTTTTATAACGTTGTATTTATGTAACACGACCATATTTTATAGGATGACATTTACTCATTTCCTTTAAACGAATACAAAACAATTGCGTTAATTTATTCTTGACGTAAATAAAATAATCGCCTATTAAAAAAATATTCCATATTTTCAATATTTAAACGCCATATGTAAAACCGATGTTTTTAGTTCTTATATATATATATATGTATATGTATATATCATCAATGACCACTGTCCATATATACATGATGTATAATATTATATGCTATGCAATGTAATATATGAAGTCCGAAATACAGGAAATTAATACATTGTGTTACATTGCCTACAATAACAAACGGGCTTGAATTAACTTGATGTTTGGAGAAATTGGATTCAATTAATATTAAATCCTCCGGGTTTTGTAATATTAGATCTATTTGGACATGGTATTATAATCAGTTAATAGTCACGAACATTCATCACCACCGTAATTACGACAACAGTTCGTTTAATGAATTTCATGTTCGAGTTAAATGTTTCAAACGCGTGCGCACACGCACATATTAATAATAATTGAAAAATGCGCGTATTTATATCGCTTCTTTTAGAAAATTCCCTTAAGCCATAACATTATTGTACAAACTTCTGTGGATCAACCTTTAACGACGGTTTGCTGTAATATGATTGTTTGCTGGGTATCGTATCGGTATCAATTCGGTTCTTATATATATATAAGAATATATCGAATAATGAAACGCAACCAAATAAATTAAAAAGTACATACTAAAACTACACATTAGCCATGACAAATTACAAACCGACTTCCATAATGTTCAATTGAGTACAAAAAAAAGACGTCAATGACATTTTTTTGCGCCATATTGCGCCATGATTCGAACAACGATACTAATTCCAATTCAATTTTTAATTTTTATAACTCCCATGAAGATTTTAATTACAAGTATATATATATTTATATGATTTGTATCTATTACGGAAGTAAATGGTTATACTTATTATTTAATACGTACAAAATGTATTATTATAACGACAAAATTAATCGATTAGTATAGAGAAGTTTGACACGAAATTGAAATTTAAAAAAAGTATATATATATATATCGTATGTATGTATAATTAATAGTTATTTCCTTTGAAAAATTATATTTTTAAATTTTTCTCAATTGTTGACTTTTCATTTGAATGTTCATACATTACTTCACGGTTACTTTTAGACTTAAGGAAATGCTTGTGATTAGAAGTTTACTTGACGATTTTTCTTATACGTGAACCAAACGATTTGAATATTATAGAAATGGTCCGAAAACATGTCTGTGTTAAATACCAAATCTATATTTAATTTTTAAATCCATAATAATTTGGGTAACTTTTGGGGAATATTCTGTCCACAAAAATTAAGAAACACAAAATACAACACCAGTACGATACTTATCCAAAAAACGATCACATATTGTATCGAAAATAAAAACGGAATTATTGTGTTCACGTCCCCGCCCTATAATCCTAGACAATCAATATTAGTAGCGTTGAAAAATAGCCGCTTATTCCGGGAGGGGGGAAAGTATTATTTCGTGGAAAAAATCGTCGATTGCGTGCCTTTATAAACTGCAAAGACGTATAATCCAGTTTGATTAGGTTTTGAGAACCAATTAAGTTCGTAAAACGTAGCGTTATAATACAAATGAATACAACGTTTTGTTTGGAATCCTTTCTATATAATTGACTCGAGTATATTACTTTCTTTCGATCCGCCGGACAAAATCAACTGAGCCAAACACCTAGCGCATTGTATACATCGAACGAAGTAAACTTAATTACAAATATTGTAGCTGTCCGATTAACTTGTAGAATCCTATTATTTGACCGCAATCGAAAACTTTGCAACTATCGCAAACTATTTGGCATTGGCCACTCGAACTTTTCTTGTAATGTATTGGTACGTAACGAGTTTGAAATAATTTTGGAACGCGTAATTATATTAATTTTTTTCCTGATTCGACCTATTTAAAACGTTCGTACTAATGAACGCGATTATACTTACCTTAAAAAAAGTTTATAAATTATTATATAAAGCAATTTAAACGGAGTTATCAAAATGCGGGTTTTAATTTAAGTGAGGGTATTATATATTTATTAATTAATTATCATTTTTCGACGAGTTTCGTTCGAATAATTATCAAAAACTTTGTTGATTAAGTATATATTATTTGGAAAAATGTACTGAATATTCATACGAAATAATCTAGGTAAAAGTTTTATAACTAAATCTATCGTAATAATTATATCGTTATCGTATTTAATATTGTATTTTATGTAGGAGAAATGAATCAAAATTATCTATGAAACAGAAATTTTGAATTAAATTTTGTTAATATGTAGTTATTATTATGATAAAGAAAATTATTTTATATTTGTTCACAACCCAAACGAACATTCATTTAAATAATGTACACCGTAGAGACTAGTGGCATACACAAAAACTACATTAAAACATGAAAACACAATTTAATGAAATTAATAAAGGATATGGTAAATTATAATGTTTAAAATTCAGAAATTTGAAACTATTTACACAATGAAATGTTCTATAAAATGGGTGAGTCTTAAATCGTTCAGGAAATCCTTTTTAAACATTTATTTGTATTTTTTTATTTCACAATTATTTCGGGTAAAATAACATAATACTCGATTTGAAATTGTATATTATATAAAATGTGTATTTATTATTATTATATATTATTGTCAATCTGATTTATGTTTGTCTATTTGATATAAGAGAGTCTACAAGAGAACTGGAATAGTTACAATGAAAAATTATATATATAAAACATAAAGTTTTTCTTGTTTTTTTAATGATTTCTTAAATTTATAGAATCTCTTATCGTAAATCTAGGGATTTTTTCATTTTGACAATTATTTTGTTTCTATTACGTACAATTATTTTATTATAAACAAAATTCATTACAATAAAATCAATTTTTATGTACATTTCTAAATTTACAAATACGAACTTTCAATTTTTTAAAATTTGAACGTTAACAATTTACATATTAATATTATTTTATCATTAGGTAGAAGTTATTATTAGAAATTATGATACGAATATACATATAAACATTATATCAAAATACATTTATTTTGATCAATTTTTAATTTCTGTTTCAATTAAAAAATTTAGTAAATACTATTGAAAATGAACGACGTAGGTCTTGCTATAATATGTATCAATGCTTTAAACAAATAAATTAATTATAAAATAAACTAATATAAATAAAATTGAAGCAGCTTAAGAAAAATTTGAAAAAGCAAAAACCCAATTTCAAAAATATTATCAATAAAAATACAATTTTAATTAAAATTATTTTAAACGGTGATTCCAAATTTCTTTTATTCTATAAGCCCTTTGTAGATTTTTTAAAATCTTACGCCCCCCCCCCTATAAATGAATAAAATTATTTTTTGTATACTTTTCAAAGAAACTATACAATATTCGGAATGACTACTTTATAATTGATGTAATTATTTTAAAATATAAATAGATTATAATTTCCACTTCAGACTTCAAACTGCTTACGCCTCCCCAGAAATGTGTTCTCATCCCCCACCCTCCCAACAGGTTTGTAAACATTGTTTTAATACTGAAATAATTAAATTTTACGTTGTAAAATATATAAATATAAAAATTATTAAATATTAAATATAAAATACCTAAATTATTGTTCGTTTTTGACATTTTGAATGTATTTTTTTAAGAAAATGCCAAACATCTCACTATGAAAAATACCGGAGTATTTTTCATTTCATTAAATATGCCTACAGATTTTATGGAAAATATTTAAATTTTTTTCGGTCATTAAATAATTTTTAACATTAATATATTTAGTTTAATTAAAACATTTAAAAATCCAAATATATTTTGAATACTTATTATTATAATTGTACATCCAATTGCTTATTACGTTAACATAATAAATAATAATTTAAGATAATTTATCGATTCATTTAATTTAATATAAAAAGAGATATTTAAATGATTTGATTGTATTTTATTTGATGAAACGTAAATTCATACTTATAGCCTTTATTTATCAGTTGTTATAGATAATGGTTGTGAATAGTATACGTGTTATTTTAATATTGTATATTTGTATAGATTGCTGTACATGCAATAGTGTTTGTTTAGGCGAAAATCTTTAGTGGAAAGACAAACTGCTGACCATTCTAAACAGATCTGTTACTAAATTATTGGAACATTTTGTGAAAATTCGTGTAATTGTAAGCGATAAATAATCAGATTCGCGAATAAGTACAATACTCCCAACTTTATGTATTACAACTTACACAATATTTATTCAAATAAATTACGAAGATGTCGCACGATCACATAAGTGTAATTCATCTAGTTCATTTCTTGTTTGTGATACGCGTCTTCTGCGCGATACATATAAAATTAATTTCATGTCTGTGTCATATTTTCTCAAAAATAAAACCAAAACTTATATAAACATAAGCCCAATACGATAAATGTATATTATACAAAAATACAAATTAGATAAATAGTTCAATATGATTGTTAGGAAATTCGTTGTAAATAATACGTATTTAGTTAATAAACGAAATGAATACGTGCTGTTACTAATCATAAGTTAGCATTTTCAGAATGTATCGAATTTTTATCATGTCAGGTAGCCGTGTCATACTTGCGCTATTTATAGACGCGTCGACTAATATTAAAATCAACTTGTTACGTCTAAAACTACAGTACCTACCATTTTAAATACATTCGAAATATTATCGTTACCCGATCGACGAAAAAATCGTTAAAAGTTATTAAACGCGCAGATCAATTTTGCTCAAACGAGTCATAGTCATAACGGTGTGAAAACAATCCCACAGTATTGTCAACTAAAAGTAATACGTGTGAATTTCTGGTTATGCTCGGAATTGTGAGAATTTTAAATAATACGTGGAATTACAATTACTATACACATTATTTATCCGTAAAACTGCGTACATGAACAATAATACGTCAAACGTTGAAAGCTACACGTGAATTTATATTATTGTTAAGTTGTACCAATATAAATATTTAAATACTTGGAATATGTAAAAAATGACGATAGTTATAATTACTTCGCGAAACCTATGTAATTTATGACGTGAACACCTATACATGGAAACGAATAAAACTAAAAAGTATGTATTCAGATTTTTCCGACTATACGTTTTAATGCCGCGAAACAAATTACTTTACTGTAATGCATTACATTTTAAATGGTGATAATAATTTTTTAAAATATTTGAGATGCCGTTTTTAAGTTGCCGACACGATATTTTCATTTTAAATTATAATGGTATTAATATGTACGTATATAAGGGGACAAAATCTTCTCTCCTCCCGTATTATTTTTTCAATAATGTATTTTAATTTGACATTTTGTGTTAACCGCGTGTTATAAATATTAATAAGCATTAAGACAATCGACGCAGTAATCAAAATAATTATTACTGATTTTGGAAATATATAACGAAAGAATTTTACATTGTACTTCCACTTAAATTTGGTGGATCCTATGTTAAGTTATAACGTAATAGTCACATTAGGCACTATTATTCTTCAGTTGATATTTTAAATTACTAACGAAAAAATCTGTACGAAAAATTATTAATTTAATGTTTCACGTTATCGATTTAATTAAATGTCGCTAGCATTTACTTTTGCTTTAAATATATCGCTTTGTTTTATTGAATTATACGCATGGCTACGATCGATGATGGATGAACGCACACTGACCGGGTTAGTTTTATTAAACATGTATCGGAACATTGATGTGGAAACACCAAAGATTATAAATCAATTTTGTGAACGCTTTATTTTAAAATTTGATTACGTAATTCGTTTAATACTAAATTTTCTCTACTCGAAAAATTATACATATTTGTATGCGATAGTGTCTCCACGAACATTTACGGTTTATTATCCGTAAGGTGTCGAATTTTGAACATCTAACTTTTATAAACGAATAAATTCGTTTTCTCGTTAAAAATTAACAATGAACTTTTTTGAGCGTTTTAAATAAATTTCTGGTCCCATTTGCGTATTATTACCTACGGATAAAATATTATACGGTACCCAATTCGTTTGGAAAATATCGGACGTATTCGTGAATAACTATATAAGAAAATATATTTAAAAACAAAGCTTAGATAACAACTTAGACGCACGACACTTGCTCAAGGTTAATTGATTCATACTATAAAAACAATTATCGCTAAACATCGTTTTTTTTTGTATTTTGTTTTTTTATAAGAAGTTTTGATAAATTTTAAATTTTTACGACGTCACCACTGTTATTAAATGTTTGGTTATTTCGCTGGTGAAATATGTTATTTCACCAACGTAATATAAAACTCTTTTTACAATAAGTATTTTCAGTAGAAATGTTCAAAATCATTATACTCAATATTAAAGTTTATATATATATGTATATTTCAACTTTGAAAAACGTTATAAACCCTTTGCCGGCTACATAAACTGTATAATATTTTGATAATTAAACTCGACTCATAATCGCTTTTAAATGTATATATATATATATTGATTAATTATTATTTTGAAAATTTAAAATAATAATAAACGTTACGCATTGTGTATTGTAGAGATCAGCGTAATAAAACGCCAGGTTTTTTATTTCGCGCGTTCTTTTTCCATTTCCAAACCCACAAACTCGAATACCGAATCATTTTTAATTGTTTTCGTTTATTTTCAATTTTTAATTCACGTCAAGTTACCTTAACACTTAAACCAATTTCACGTAATATCTAGACAATAATTCAACGAAAATAGAAAAACTTTTACCATATACAATAGTAAAAATAGTACTTACAATTATTTAAAACGCGTAAAAGTTCTAAGATTCTGATTACTAGTGATTTGCATTTAAAAAGCATTACTGCGCAAATTTGCGATTTCCGCGTCTCCGTTGGATGATAACTTTCAATCGACTGACAAAATGTGCGCAGGTATTACGTCAACCTATGCACGAATGTTCTATAATGTAATGTTTTAATAATATCACTTCTATTATATATCTACTTTGATGATTGGGCCTATTATAGTAAGGTTTAGCTGAAATATTCCTTTCTCTTTTCTTTATCTCGACAATTCAACTGTTATTTCACTAGTATAATATCCATTTACTTATTATTCGAATTTCATTAAAGTAAAATTTATTTGTCATATAAAAACGACGTATTCGATAATCGTAATTAAGTCGTAATTGTTGTTTATATTTTTTTCATAAATATTTAAGGCCCTTTATTTACAATATAAATATATACATATTAAATTTTAAAACGATGAAAAATTAATTGTGTAATAAATTTACAAAGAAATAATGCCATATTATTATTTTTCCTTGACATTTTTATACAAACAAAACAAGTAAATATTAATCCATTAATACATTTACTATTTATTTTTTAAAAAAAGATTAACGAATATGATTTGAGTATTGTGGGAATAAACTGAAATTATCAAAATAAAATAATAACTATCGTCTACAAATATTGTGCTGAAAATGTCAAATATTAATTCGTGTTATTCATCTTTGAATTTTATACGACAATGAAAACCCAAATGTTATTTTTAAACTCGTAATTTTACTTCATCGAGGAAAAAATTTGTAATTTTTGTGTTTTCAATAACGTATAACACTTCTTCGATCGTTTATTATGTTTATGAATATTTATTATGAATTTAATAACGAACTCACGATTTTTTCTTAATTATTAACGATTAAAATAATATAATATTAAATTAATTAAAAATTTTCCGACAGTGGTCAAATTGACGGTTTTAATTAAGGAAACCCCAATGGTCGTAGAGTAATAATCGAATTGCGCTTGTTTTTGTACAATAATATAATACGTTTTCCGGTATCCTCGAGCATAGGTAGCCAGTCATTGTATCCGGTCCGAAGGTTATTATTATAATTGTTTAAGAAGTATAAATTCAAAACACGATAATTTCATATTTCAATTATGTTTACTTAAAAATGCTTTATTCTGTCCCATATAATACGTATATATTTTATAGTAATACATCGCATGTCTAAAAACTTCACAGAGTTTAGTGAACGGACTAATTTGATATCATACGTTCGGTTAAGAGTTAATACTGTAGGTTTTGAAGGAATATATAATATAAGAACGGATTTTGTCTTAAAATAAGCTTATGAGAAAACCCACACGAGATTCCCCAAAGAATTAAAGTCTCGCCGCCACTTTACTAAATCATTTGTACCGTTCCAAAGCCTTTTTTCTTGTTTTTGTGTTGATTAAATTTCCTCGGAATTACTATTTTATACGTCAACCTAATCGAAAATTCGATTTGAGAATGTCACAAAGCAAACGGTTTTTTTTTAAATGTCCAACGTTAAATAAAGAAGACTATTTATCTTCGGTAAAATCTATAACGTGAAATATATTTCGAATTTCTATACGTAAAATATATAAAATATATAAAAATATATAAAATTTACATTAAATGGCGAGAAATATATTTCGTCGTTATTTTATTTTATTAATGATTCATAAAGTCGTACTGCCTTTGCTATGAAAAAAATAGAAACAAAACTCAACTTTTATATGTATATTATTTAATGTACCTAACTAAAAAGTAAGTACAATATAATAACGATCACTCGTATAACGGATTAAACATTTCGCTATAAAAGAATATATTTGTTCGGGTGTGTATATTGTTCGTTTGTAGTTATTTTTAACGGATTTTTAACTATTTAATAAAACGTTGAGACTCCATCCGTGGGCCAAAGTGGTTAGCGTTTAATTGATGAAATTGTATTCCACTAAGAGGTGAATCTCTAAAAAATATTATTATCGTTATTTAAAAACAGCGCTCAAAATTTTAGTTACTATTCAATTTAGACGGTTTATTTTTGACGACTAAATGTGTTTAACATATTGAACCGATACAGTATTCAAACGTTTCGTATTTGATTTCATTCCGAACATTCTCCTACGTGTCAGGTCATTTACTTTTGAATCTATCTACCAACTATTTGAATAATTTACAATTGAACAAAACGTTCTTCGTTTGTAGCTGTGATGTATATCAAAATGAGTCAGAATGGAATCAACATTTTGCGTACAAATATATTTATGAAAACGTAAGTCTATTTGTTCGTTATATATAACGATGTATAAACTGTATATAGGCGCTAAATTTAACATGTATTTTCATCTCAGAAATATTATGACGAATAAAGAATAAAATATAATTTGGATTTGGGGAATTCCGGAGACCGATTGAAATGTTTCGGTATTACGTTATAATATTAAAGAAGCAGAGTTCGCGAAAATTTGATTATACAGTAAATATTAATAAAAGGTAAGAACAATATATTAAGAAATCAAACATAAAACGAATGGTTACTCGTCCGTACCAAATATTAAATAATTGAGACATGGATATAGTATTTGTATTTATACGTGTACACTTTACGATACTTACAATATATAAGTATGGTATTAATTTAGAAATGACTCGTTCTATAATAAATATTATTTTCGAATAAAGTTGGGCTAAACAACAGTGATATACATATCTCTAACGGTTTTTCTTTTTGCCTTTAAATCCGCCAAATATTACACTATGCTCGGAATAATAAAAATCGACATAAGTAAGTATTATATATATATATATATATATATATAAACATACGTTTCGTTAGATTCAGAACGTCGCGAAATGTAAATTGTTATAAAATATCGTTTATTTCTGAAACGGAAAAATGCGCGTCTATAATTCATTCTCGCAACGTGGTACACGCCATTACGTATTAAATTCTGACACAAAATTATACTTTACCGGTGGGAACTGTCCACTGCAGGGTGTCCGCGATAATGATTTTTTATTTTCGACTAAAAACGTCGCGTTTCGCCCGATTATTTTTCGATCCTTGGCCATTGTCGTTCCTACAACACGCCGGGAATATAATAAATATAGTTTCACGACGAACGGAATGATCGGCTTAGACAATCGATTCGAATTTTGAAACGAATTCATAACGTTTTTCGTTTGATAATCACGTACACTAATCTAATATAATATAATAATACGTACCTATTATTCCGTGCGGTGAACTCGGAATGTCGAATAAGCGACGAAACTTTAAAATGATCGCGTGATAAAATTTATTTTTGTCCCAAAACAATATAATAATTGCGACGATTGTTTGATACGAATTTTAGTATATATTTATTTAAATACTTATGCGTAGCGTAATAGAATGAATTCTAGTAAATGATTTACGATTTAGATATATGTATATACATTTTTAAACCGAAACCAACGTTTAATATTACTATTTCAATAACCGCCGCGTGTTATTTAGGTAAATATTTAGAAAATACTATGCAGACGAAATCTTAAAAAGAATCCTATTAGAACGTTACAATTATTATTTGAACTTTAAATTTTACCTAACCTCCATAATACTTGTGCCTGTCGTCGAATCAATGTTATTATTATTTTTACTATAAATCGTAAAAACGAACGTATTAAATTCTAAACAGCATTAACACTGAAGTTAGACGCACTCGGCTTAAACACTGGACGTTCTCCGGCTCGAGTATGAATACATATATTATTACACGGTGGTTGAAAATGATAGTCTTCAAAATTATTTCGGGAAATCATAAAGCGCTAATTTCTCACGACTACAGTTTCGAATATAGTTTATTCGGTTTAATTTGTATAGTCTCCTAACGCAATTTCTTCCGACGATATTATTTCGCGAATAATTAACGTAGTAACTTCAAAACGGAACACAATTAAGCGGCTACGCGCCTATTTTATATCAGCGGTACCATTCGAAATTACTTCGACGTTGTCAGAAAAGTCGACCGGTTATATTTATTCGGTGGCTAGGGCGATATTAATTACCTGGTTTTTAAGGTTTACTTCGCTATCTTTTGTATAGAACAATAAACACATATGCGCGTACAATTCGCAAAAGTAACAATTTAATAAACTGTTATTTCGATTTTCACAATAAAATATTTTTCATTAAATAGAACGAAAATATGTAAAAACTACCATAATATCGACATGCTTATTTGTGGACTAGTCTCAATACATCATAAGCGTGCCTGTAATCTTTAGTTTCGAGCGCAGTAAAATGTATACCATTCCATTTTATTTAAGTTTTTCACTTTATTAGAAACAACTTACTTTTTACTGGCCACTGTTTGTGAAAGTTGACTTACTGAGGGAAAACTTACAGCGACCCATAAATATTAGCCAACATCCGTCGATAGGCCCTTCGAAAATTTTCTGTACACTATATGCTGCATATGCTACACTCGTGCGTATACCTATACAATATATATATTTTACTGAACGAATTAAAAAAAATATTATTCTAAAAACGATCACTATGCGCGTTTTTTTATTTTTATAAATAACAATTTGGGAATATTTACTAAATGCTGAACTCTAGGAGATTTGAAGAATTGAAAACTCCCTGTTTTCCGAAACTATATAAATAATATTAAGTAAAGAAAACTTTATTTAATTAAGTAATCGACATTAATAAATGTAGAAAATATTAGTGAAGGACGGAAGGCATTCTACCGGAATTTTAATCAAAATGATGGGACGTTTATTTTATAAAAGTCCGAGAACTTTATTTCCAAACTCGAATAAGTATTTATAGAGTATTAGTTCGTATGTGTATAATCACTAAGGCAAAGTAGTAATTATTTAAAGACCTCGTTCAATAATAATTAGCTAAATAACGTGCCATTAAGAGGAGGTTCTATTCAAAATCGAAAAAAATTTTTTTTTATATTTATTCTTAGGGTTTTGAAACTGTCAAGCCAAAAGGATATTTCCTTATATAATTTATTTTAGAAGTTATAGCGTATTAGACGAGAGAGTGCGTCGGCCGAAAAACAGGTATAAACGCGCACTCGGAGCGGCTTCGAGAGAGGGGCGTTTTTCACCGCCTAAGCGTTGTATCAACTACGGATAGCAAGTTTGTGCCTATCTTAACATACTCTTCGAGGATGAGGAAGGAACTAGAGGGCTAGAGCCGCCATTTTGATTTGATTTTTTTTAGAAAAAATGTTATATAAATTTTCAAATATGTACTAATAAATACAATAAAAAGTTTTTCAAAAAACATTTACGTTCCCTCAAAAAAAAAATCATGTAATTACGTTAATTTTCGGGCTTTTTGACTAGAACCTCCCTTTAAAGTAGCTAACCCCTTTCACGTTCAAACGTTTTACTGCGATATAAAGTAATAATTTACGAAACAAACAAAAACTGACCAAAAGACGCCGTAGAACGATTTGGGCGAGTATCTATTTGATTTATTCGATGTTATTTCGGGTCCGTCGGCGTACTTTGATAGCGGATCAAAAGATTTTAGTAACGCGTAAATGGAGCGACACGATAATAATCGAAACAAAAAACGAAAATCGACCTACAAGAATAGTTTCGTTTTTTTTTCACAGAACGAAGGAATTATGTTTTTAATTTATTAATATGTACGCGATATGGATTATAAGTATACCTACATATTTGCATAATTGCAAAAAACACGACAAGTGAAACACGAAATCCGTTACGGGCAGATAACACGTATAAAACAAAACGCGACGGTAAATCATATTTACACGAAAGTATCTAAATCAGAAAAAGGAGTGCAGTGGACATAATATAGTATAATTTATAACGACAGGAATAGTAATAATAATAATCTTATTATTATTATTATTATTATACTAGCGTGACAACGCATTAGTTACGTGTAATAACGTGAAATTCAACAAGTGGTCGAAACGGACGTACTACATTAGACAAAATATTACGCTATTATACCGTAATTAATACGAACGACTAGTTTTCGGCGGTGTCACGAAAGGAAAACGTTTATTCGTCTCGGTGTTTGCCGTTTGCCGAATACGGGAAATATATTTGCTTTCGTTTCCCAACTAATCGCCATTAAACAAACGTATACGTTTCCCTCCCCCCCGTCCGTTTGACGCGATGACGAACAGCTATTATATACATCGCGCGTAACTTACGCACAACGGCGGATATTATTTATTACGTTTTTACGTTTTACGTGCCGCGTAAACGTTTGAACCGCGAGTTTTCGTCTACGACTATACACAACGATCGTAATACGAACGACCAACGCGGAATTTTAAACGGAATATCGCTGGACGAACGATTACACTAAACAATCACGCGCATTATCACTACCGGAAACAAAACGCGTAAATAATTAACAAACGATCACGCGCGAAGCGCTATAATCGAGACGCGGTGTTATATAATACCTATATCGGTGTTCGCCTATAATTGAATTAAGGGTTCTAACGCGTAGTGCCAATAAACTTACAATAATCTGTAATGCCGATTAATTGCGTTATCCAATTCTGCATTCGCGCACACGTTCTACCTATATCGAACACATATTTACAATACTCCAAATACCGCGCCGAAATATCGCCTGGAAAGTAACGTGAATCTGATATTAAATACCTCGTCCCTCCTTTTGGACGGTTTCGACCTGGTCACACGCCTAATATATTTTGCCCGAACACGATTGATAATTTACGAACTCTACGTTTTACTATGTTAACATCCACAATATATATATATATATATTTTTATTAATATTTATTGTATTTATGTACATATTTTCGGAGTAGTATTCCGGAGTATTTAATTTTATTTAGTATTTTTGAACAGACTTTTTAAAAGTATTTAATACTGTACGTCGAATACTTTTTAAAAATTCCTAGGGTTTTTCTAAAATAAAATTTTTTTAAATATTTCACACAAACTGAATACGTTCTAAACGTAATTTTCATTGATTAACTAACATGCGCGCAAATTCGATTGTTTTTTGATACCTTTCCATTTTCCATTTTTTTTTTCAAAACGAGTTCTTAATCGTCGTTATTTTCACTAAAAAATAACGACCGCTGTAAAATTGATATAATCAAAAACAATTTATGGATACACTATGTTTGTAGTCGACAAAAAAATTATATAACTAAATAGATAATTCGTTTAAAATTCTAACTATAACTCGGCAATTATTAATACGGAGAACATTTTTTGTTGAACGTAATAAAGTTAGTATTTAAATTTCATCCCATATAATACGTAATAAAGAGGTAACATTAAAATAACGAGTCGGTCGGTTGGATTGGTAGATATAATATCCTGCGGATAAAATACGAGAGCAAAATGTTGTAGGTATAACGTCTAAAAACAATTCATATATCAATGGGTAGAACCTAAAAACGCTCTACTTGGACACAATTATAGCTTAGACATTATACGAAACTTAAAATTTGTCCAAAATAATAAATAAACACGACGTGAACGCGTACACCGTAGAGAGCGAACAGAGCCCATCCCCTGACACATTTTAATTTAAATAAAGGCCCGCGCTAGAAAAAAAAATGAGAAAATAATATTGTTGAAGTACAAAACGTATGTTCCATACCTACGTTAATAGCTTCAGAAATATAGTATTCAGTTTTAATTGTCGAAACTAATTGTTATACAAAAAGTTTGAAGGAAAAAAGCTACCGGTATATACGTATTAGTTGACATTGCGCTATAGCAGCAATTGTGGCTTACAACATAATGCGAGTATCAGCAATCGCCCGTCCAAACAAAGGAAATTTATTTTGAAAACTACAAGGCCCCAAAACAAAATAAACGTTAACTATATTTCTATAAAATCATTTATGCTGTAGATAACGTTGTATTAATTGGTCGCAATAATAGTTCGGTTTTTAAAACTTAGTGTGTTAATCGTTGAAAGTTCCTGCGCGTTTCAAAATTAAATAAAAATGAGTGGACTATTACGCGATAGATATCGAACATTTAAATGTGATTATGAAAAATATACATTTATAATAAAGAGAGAACGAAACAAAAATAATTGTTTGTGTACGTTTTTTTTAAAAATACGACGATGATAGGAAGCACCAGGAAACAATGTCCGTTAAGTAGTGACGATAGTATTAACGACAATTACATTTTACGAAACGAAAAGTCATTTTGTATTTCGTTAACAAAGTGAACGAATCTTCAAAGTAAAAACGTCGAATTATGTGGCGCTGTTTAATTATGCCGCTGTTCGATTACTAAACGGCCTCGAAGATTTTTTTTAAATTTTCGAGAAAAGAGGCTCGCGTCATCGAAAATCACGGCACAAAAGTTACGCGAGGACATTTGGAATTTAACCAATTTCTGAACAACATAGAGTACTTAAAAAACATCAAAAATTTCCACAACGATAACAATGATAGATAACTGCTAGTAAATAAAAGTTTTTTCGTGAAGATTTTCTCTCAGTAATAGACGAAGTGATCGTATCAATCAAAGAACGATTTGAACAACTATCTCATCATTCAGAAGACATTTGAATTTAATATTGACGCGATAAAATTATTACACGATAACATGTTACCAACGCGTTATACGGTTTAGCGACTATATTAAAAGATGGCGAATATTGTGATTTAAACAGGATTAAACTCTTTGACGAACTGAAATTCTTTTGTAGAGCTTTAAATAAATGAAAAATTCCTATCGAGCGCCTCGATTATTTTATTGAATTAATTTAGGGTTCTTCTCAAAGTATTTCTATCGCGTTAAGAATATTATTAACCATCGCGGTTACAACAGCGAGAGCTCAAAAAAGTTTCTCAAAAATGATTACGAACTGCTCGGGAACAATTATGGCCTAAGATCGTCTTTCTGACTTCTCGAATTTCTATTGAAAATAGATAGATAAAATAAAACGCGCTTTATGCGAAAATTAAGACTACGATAACGTCGTTGACGTATTTGCCGAATTAAAAGCAAAAGTAGTTAGTTTGGTTTAAAACGTTTTTATTATTATTATAACGAATTTTATTGTTAAACGCCGATCAATATTAATTATATTAGTATATATTTGTTCATCTAAATTATATTAAAACGAACGGGAACTAAACTTGAACATATAAAACGATACGTCTAATAATACAATTTTCGACTTTATATTTTCAATCGTAAACACGAACGATAAAAATATAATAGACGGCTGATATCAATTTGTTGTATCATTGTCCGTAAATAGAAATGAATCTAAGGTCTCGCGAATATGTTTGTCCTGGCCTCGCTAATCTTAAGGACGGCCCTGACCTTAGGTATATAGAACTTCAATCGTACACGTTTATCTATTTTCATTGTCTTCAATATAGGCTGACAACGAATCGTCGTGTATTTTGATTTCGAGACCTAAACATAATTTTGTAAACAAAGTAATTAGCTATATTCGAATCCGTATAGAATCGTTTAGAATCCAACGCTTCCGACCGTTGTTATTGTGTTCGAAATACGCGACATTTCGCGCGTTTCAATACGGCAGTTTTGTTCGTTATTCAAATCGGCTATTGGAATGACGAGTTAACATTTTGATAATTATTTTTCGCGCGAAAAAAAAGATAGTGTTTTGCTGAGACAAGGCGGGGGTAATAACTATTAGTTAACATATTAAATATGTATTACTACATACAGTAGACAACGTATCTATGTGTAACGCGTACGTGAACATAAATATATATACGCCGATAATAATTATTATACTTTCGTATACGAAGTAAAAGGTTATTACTTATTCTATATATATATAAATTTACGCGTAAAACTTTATCGTTTATTCTATTGACCGAATGGCGCGAATTTATTTGTTTACCCGTAAAACGCGTTTGGCAAATTGTTTACATTTTTTTTACGATGCATTCTTTGCGCGTGACAGGTATACGGATATAGGCAAAACCGATGATAAATAACGTTTTGTTTTTTTTTTCGTACACGAGCATATTGTACTATTACGATTGTACGCGCCGTAGATATTTACGTCATCACGTGTATTTGTCGTTTTGTGTCGACAAACCTGTAGATGAAAAAGCGTGTGACGAATACCATTTCATACCTATCGGCGGTAAACATTTGTGGTTATTTCGTTCGCATCGGGAAAATAATTGCCACGCGTAATAATAACAACGACGGTAATAATAATAACAACGATAATAATATAGAATACAATAGAGGGGAATTACGAGCTACGATGGACAAAAAATGCGATCTTGTCGGTTCGGGATCGACTGATGTCTTCATTATAAGCCTCGAACAGAGTAAACGTTTAAGGAACAATTAGCGACTCTCGAGTATAAGACAGCTCCAGCGACGGTTTTTAGGCACTATTCACTATTTTCGATACATCCGAATGACATACTAGAGTTTGGTTTATCAATAGCAAAACGTCCGCGTATCGTAGTTTATCACTAAATAATATTCGTACCGGCCGTTATTTAAATTACGTTCGAGCGAATTAACGTTCCGTTTCAAAGAAGAACTTATCCGAAAACGTAACCGTTTTGCAACGTAAATTGAATGGATTTAGGCGCAACGTTTGCCAAGCGTGCGAAACGGATACTTGACGCTGTAAATAACGGTGCGCTGGGAAATGTTTTATTACGCGTTCCGAGAACGTATTTTAGATATAAAAAAACGTCGCGACGATTTATCGAACTCTAACGCGATTTGTGTCGATATTTTATATCGTACGCGTGTACGTACGATAATAATCGTGTTAGGGCGCGCGCGTAGAAAACCCTATGCCTTGAAACAACTGTTGAACGGGAGCACGTCCGTGTTTGTGTTATGACGGTTGATTCGTAACGCTTTAACAGTTTACTTTCGAACGATAATCGCGTGACGAGTCGCCGATATTGGGCGAATAAATAAAAACCAATCGCGTTTAGAATTTCGCGTCGGACGAGTTAACGGCGGCAATTGTGGTTTGAACGCGAAACCAGTGGCGTACTTAGACCTGAATTTCGGGGGCGGGTAATTTTTAAATAAATAAATCGGATCACCCGCACTAAACAAGACATGTTATAAACCTTAATAGATTATTCGTTTTCAACGAACACGTTATATTATATAATAACGTGTATCGAAGTTTAGAAAATATTTCAGTTTCTCATCATGATTGACTAAAAATACACGTCTCGTAAGAAATTAATTTTTCCTAAAAATTTTCGAATGTGGGTGTTCCTCTCCTCTCCCTTCCCACCACCCCGTTAGTACGCCACTGCGCGAAACGCACACGAAAAACTTTATATACATATGCGACTATTATTTTGTTAGGTGTGGTCGTATTGGATGTCGTCTTATTAAATCTTCACACGGTATACGTTCGTCAATAAATAATTCGATCGTTTACGCGCGTATCGGACCGCGAGATAAGGTAAAAAATATTCGTATTACGCATATTCGCGTATAGTAGCGAGTGAGATATAAGACGGTGGTCGTAGCTGGACGACCAATAACATTCGGCGATTTGAACGTCGATCGTTATAATTCGGAAACGAAATTTGCGTATTTTTGCCCCCCCCCGCCCCCCGGAAAAACCGAAATTCGCCGTATGACAATAACGTTTTACAAGCGCGGTAATTTTTTACGTACGAACTCTCTTAAACGGTCCGTCCGGCGATCGCGTTTTCCGGGTCGCGCGCTACAGATTCGCCAATGAGACCACTCGAAAGCGTTACACGCGCGGGTAAGGCGTTTTGTTGGCTCGTCCGGGTCCCGTCAATTACCCTTATCGCGGTACCGTTGTGTATGTGCCGGACAATGTACGCACTACGTACAAACACTTGTGGCGAAACACCGCGTACAGGATAATTCGGACGTACGTGCATGTTACGTTCATTTATTAAAATAAATTAAACATTAAACGTTAACCGATAATATCCGAATGACAAAAAGTGACGTACGCGCGACGATATATAATAATAAACACCCCGTAGACGTCTCGAATCTGTGTCAAAGTATTCGTAATTCGTACCGGACGATTTCTATTTTTCTCGAAACCGAAACGCGAGACAAATCGAACAACGATCATATATTTCGACCGGCGCGTTATCCCTTTAATTAAGCTACGCGAACGCGTCGAACGAATCAACAAATAACGGGCGGTTAATGTACACGATTGATACGAAACAACCGCACTAGTAGTTTTCATTTTAGAATAACCTAAATTGTACGCGAACGTACAACGTAATTGTCGATACAAAATGCGTAATTTAGCGAAAGCCGTCGAAACTTCGGTGTTTTCGGCCTGTTGAGCGTTTCGTGTTAAATGAAAAACAATAAAAACAACGAACAAACGGCCGGTAGCCGACGCCGACGATATTTAACAAACTAACAGAAACGGAACAATTGGATTTATCGGAATAAATAAATACGGAGTGCGCACGGACGCTGAACTACGTTCAAACGAACGTCGAATGGAATACGAATATTTCGAAACGGAAATGAAACGCGGTCCACGGACGACGAACGTAGCCGCGTATTTTATCGTTATTCGTTATCTTATTGTAAGCCAATATAGAAATAGAAAATTAAGGTGTAGACCACCGGTAGATATTATTGTAAGTACGTCGTCAAACTGTCCGAGAGTTTTTACGAACGGTCGATTATTTCGCTACGAAATTTACGAAAATCGGTACCACCGTAACGGTACTTTTCGAACCGGGCGTGTCGAAATCGTCCGTTGTACTCCGCGTAATATCGCACGAATATTGAGAATATTGATAAAACACGCGTAAGCCGCTATTATAGACGAGCTGCCTGCGGGAGCGCCCGAGCTCGAGTAGTCCGTCTGGTCAGCGGATACCAACGGCTATACGATTGCAAAGGCTCTCGCGATCACGGCGGACAGTCAGTCATGTAGTAGTGACCAGAGAACGGGACCGTCCTGTAGCGGAGCGTCATGTATTTTATTCGTTCTTATATATATATTCTTAATAAAGGTCGGTGTAAACCTAACGGCAATCTCATTTGTCGTCCTAACATCGATACCAACGGTACAGTGAAACGTACACATTCTCGCGACATTTTGGTGCCAGCGTTACATCACGTCCATCGGGATACCGCCGCATCCACAAGTCACGGAACCGGAAATATCTCTGTTGATCCTTTTATTTGTACACCGTGTACGTAATTATACGTAATCGAACGAGTTTTATTCAATTACAATAGGCGCACCGCGATCGAAATATTAGTCGATTTCTAGCGGAGAGGAAGAGGAATTTAGAGCCCCCAAAACCATATACGGCCACGATTATTTTTTCATTATCACGCGGCGTCGTAAAGTACACGAGTGAACGTCGTTAAATACTCCGCGTTGAATACGGTTTTCGGTACATTTACTCTCCAACGGTCGATTACGTATTTTAAACTCGATTTGTCCGTACGTAATACAATAAATATTTGACGGGCGCTCATATTTTGTTCAAACGATTTTAATAGGAACGTCCGTCGTATCGTTATCGTCGATGTTAATTTGGCTCTTCAGAAAGTCGAACAATATGCGAACATATACACATTTTTTCTATTCCGTAAGTACGAATATAATTATAAATTATCGCTCGATCACGGCGAATATATCGCTAAATTCGGATTTCGTAATTCTTCAACGTTTTCCAACGCGTTAATGGAATACGTATATACGTATATTTTCATAATATTCGAACGGTACTTTAAATACGATTTTAAAAGCTATTCCAGGCCACGGCGTACTTAGACCAGAATTTCGGGGGGGGGGGCGGTTAATTTTTAAATAAATAAATTGGATAACCCTAACGAAACAAGACGTATTATGAACTTTTAAAGATTATTTATTTTTAACGAACCCGTTATATTATAACGTGTACAGAGTTTAAGAATATTTTAGTTTATCGTTATTATCGACTAAAAATATACGTCTCGTAAGAAATTAATTTTTCCTAAAAATTTTCGTGGGGACGGAGGGAGGAGTTATCTCTTCCTATCCCCGTTAGTACGCCACTGATTCCAGGTAGTATTTCACAAATGTCTTTGAAAAGTGTTTTACGCGGTACCGTTTATAAACTGTTTGTTTTCGATTTTAAACAAATACGTCGTTCGTACATAAATAGCATTTCTCGATAAGCTGGTGGTGGTGTTGTGGATTGTGATCGCTTGTGATGAAAACGAAAACCGTTTGTCTGGAGAATCGACTAAATCAATGAATCCCGAACTCGTCGTTAAGTAAATGATTACTACTAATCGGTTATTAAAATCCGACGTAAATGTCGTTGGAAAATGTACGGTTTACGTTGCTACGCGCCTCTCGATAACAGCCCGACGGACTGTTTAGAATTTTATTAACGGGGGTTTTTTAATCTGAAATATTCGCGGACGAAATAACGAACCAACCAGGTCTCGGAGATGAGAAAAATCGTTTTATTAGTTTTTTATAATGGGAGCGATTCGGTTGAACGTAAACGGTTACTACGGTAACACCGTCGAAACAAATAATTAAATTTCGATCGTTTTTAAATTCAATTTAGCGAGCTCGTAAACAAATGTGGTTTCCCGTTTTATTTCGCTCACGCATACACGTATACGCGCTTTAAATAAGTTTGGTCGATTTCCCGGTACGAGATATCGCATATATATAAGCCCACACGTTTTGTATATACATTTGGTAATAAGTTTTGTACCTATTTTAAAATATTGGCTTAAATTTCACGCGTGAGAATAAAACGCCAGTATGATACGGAAAATGTCACTCATAATAATAATTCGCCGTCGAGTTTGAAACGGTAAAATGACACAACTGCTGTCATAATCTACACGTTGAGATAAATAACGTCGGACAAATGTTGTTCAAGCGGTATTTTCGTCTATACGGGGTACGCGCGTTATTTTGCGCGTCAATTCTCGGTCATACTAATTTTTGCCAACGATTTTTAGATTCCGAAGAATCGTCGTAGGGTTACCGTTTTTTTTTTCCCCCCGTTAATATTCGTCGTCCGTGAACAATTTTTTCGCGTAAAACGATCATTACGATCTACGATATTTGGCTGAAAATCGTCGATAGTTTTCACAGTTGTAAACGGTTCCCATAAGCGCGAGGAAAATCGCGAAACATTTTCTAATAATTTGAATTCATTTTTTTTTTTTTTTTATTACAAAACCGTACCTTTTAATCTGACATACGAGAATCCGGTAGATTATACGTGCCGTCAATCGGTGACGTACTTGGGCCTGAATTTCGGGGGGGCCGGTAATTATTAAATAAATAAATCGGACGACCCGAACGAAACAAGATACATTATAAACTTTAATAGATTATTCGTTTTTAACGATCACGTTACATGATAACGTGTATTGAAGTTTAGAAATATTTTAATGTTTCGTTATTATCGACCAAAAAATATACGTCTCGTAAGAAAGTAAAAATGTCCGTTTTATCACCAAAACCCTCTCCGTTAGTACGCCACTGCCGCCGATCAGTTTCGTCGTACTCCTTTCATTCGCTTTTACGATATTATAGCTGGCGACTCGATTTCAAATAATTATAGCGACGACACGACAGAATATGACAAAAAGAACACCGTTCGGCTTGGAGCATATAACCGGCGTTCCATACGATAGGCTAATGTTTAGTCGACAAATATCCGTTAAAAAACAATCCTCGCGACGAGGACGCGTTTATTGTATTTTTCGGAATCCGTTTTGCGTCGTAGATCTTACGTAATGAAACGGGTCCTCAGCCCGTGGAACGTGTCAATCCCAATGGCTGGGGCTTGCGTAGGTGTTATATACGACGTTATTAAGTAATGAACTAATAATAAGAAGCGCGCGTCATTATCCGACGAATCGACGACGTTCGTTTTATCTCGCGGTATAACGTCGGGGACACGTGTTAACGTAAACATTCGGGTTCCAATGTTTTCCACGGGCCGTCCCAACGACGATTTGTTCGCCGTCGTTCAAACAAAAACATTTAATAACGCGTTTTATTAGATCCGAACGTAATACTCTGTCGTACTTACTCGTTATTATTTGTAATTCATTTTTCGAATATGTCTCCCATACAACGGGTATTATATCGATACGCGCGTAAACAAACGTAGTAATTTAACGGTTTTTATCAATTATAATAAACTTGGAACGTAAACCCGCGTACGTGGTCCTTAAATCGTTTGATCGCCAAATCATACGCCACGGTCGTTTCCGATCGACGGTAGAGCTAAATAAACGAGTTTTCGAGGGACACTGAAGATCAATCGCGAAAATTCCCGCGGTGTTGACTGTTTTTGGCGGGTGGGTGTGAGGGGGGCAAAGGCCCGCGACGCGGGGAAAACTACGTGTAGCCTTCGTGAGCGCCTATTACGACGTAGGTCTAGAAGCCGTTGCGGCGCGAAACAAATAATTCGAGCCGCTGTCGAAATCACGCGCGCGCGGTACGATAGCCGAGAATTCGATACGTTTAATTTACGAATCGGTCGGTTGAACTGGTTTCGTTATAAACACGCTAATCGACCGTAGAAAAGCGACGAACTTATTCGCCATTTTTCAACTTCGGTTCGTTACCAGTTCCCCCTCCCCCCAGGGGTCTTTTTTCCCCCGTGTTAATCAATATGACCCTAGTGTCGTTTAAACCAAGACGTTTCGACGGCAATGATTGAGGCAGTCGCGTACTAACGGGAAATAATCCCCCCCAGGGAAAATTTTTAGGAAAAATTAATTTTTTACGAGACGCGTATATTTTGTCAATAATAACGAAAAATTAAAATATTTTCAAACTCTAATACACGTTATAACATAACGTGTTCGTTAAAAACGAATAATCTATTAAAGTTTATAACGCGTCTTGTTTCGTTAGAGTCATCCGATTTTATTGATTTAAAAATAACGCTACCCCCCCTCCCCGAAATTCAGGTCTAAGCACGCCACTGGATTGAGGTCTCTTCGACGGCGGGCATTTTCGAACGGTAATACAAAATTGAACCGCGTGACGTAACGTAGACCGAGACCACGGGGGCGGTGTTGTTTGCCGCCGGCAGGTTGCTTCACAAAATACGCGGCCGGCCACCAAACATCCGAACGTCGTTTCCGCCGGTACATGGTCGACCACGCGTTAAAACACCCGTTCGCTTCGTGCTCATTCATATTTACAATCCGTAGTGATTGTCCCACGGGTAACTAGAACGCCGGGTACTACTACGGGTTTAAACGAATTCCCCCGGGGACATCCAGCATCGGGAACGACCACAAGGGTTAGGTTAGGTCAACCGACTAGAGGACAGATTCGGTCGGGAAAACATACGATGTACGGATAACAATAACGACCGCGCGACGTTGGGCGTCAAACGTTATTATTAATACGTCCCGCGATTTCGACAATCGTTTTCCAGCGCTTGGTTAAGTATTCGTCGCGTAATTCATACCACGCGCTCATACGTATTATTTCATACATATCAAACGCTACGTACGAAAGCGTCGTTCTGCCTTTACAACCTGGGGGGGAGGGGGAGGAATTTAACCTCCCCGGGGGTCTTGGCCTCGGGGCCTTAGAGTCGGCGTGCGGACGGAGTACATTCACGGAACGCGCGTAATGCCTAGTCGGCGTATATGTCAAAACCGTTGCGGGGTACACGACCCGTCGCGGTTAAATCTTGCGTAATAGGCAGGTAACCCCTTGCCCAGTCCTAGATCGACCAAGTGTAGCAAAGCCGACCTCACTAATCGGTACAGATCAGGGCGATGTGTCAGGCCCCCCCCCCGGTGTTTCCAAGCGCCGGGGGCTTGTTGTTTAAGCCAACATGAACATGTCTTCAAACAAAGAGCCTCGGATGGAACGTCGATCCCTAACAGTGGCGACAGTCAACCATGTTGGCGGGACAATGGCCGTACCAAGTCCAGCAAAAGCAAAGGCCGTTTCGTTCCGAGGTGAAAATAATAGGCGAACACGTTTCGCGAAAAGCATTTCGTCGTTTCACTGCACGCACGTACCACCGAAAATAAGAACGTCTCGATTCGGAAAGAGAAGACAACTTTTGTGTTCATCAATGGCAAAGCACTAGTTGGCGCTATATTTCCATTATTAGACATAGCAGAGGCGAATTGTTAGGCCTCAGCGTTACGTCATTGCCTGGGTATATATTATCCTATATACGAAATTGGTCTTCTCTTACCAGATGGTGCACAGAAAACATGTTAACCGCCACTGCTTACGTACAGCGAAGAAAACACGGGAAAAAAGAATACAATAAGTGTGAAATCAAATTTTCAATATCACATTAGAAAGGAAATAATATGTATTAAACTATGATAGCAACAAAGATCTGACGTTCAAAAACACGGAAAATTTTTGAAGTAAATCACAACGCATTTGTTATTGTCGGTTGGACTGACTAATTACAATAAAACGGGATTGACAATTAATGTAGGTGCAAATTTTCTCATTTTCAAACTTTCGGTACCGATATTTACAAATAATTAATTTGTTCAAGGCCCAATAAATCCATTAATATGTATATAAATTTAATCATAAACTAAAAGGCAATAAGGGGTAGCTAAACCTAAAATTTAAAATGGGGAAAGACGTGTGTGTGTATATATATATATATATATATATACACACACATATATTTATATATAAATATTAAAATACCACGCACTACATTAGATATTACATATATATATATATATATTTATAAATTAGAATCTTCTTCATCATCGTCATCGTCGCTTACGTGCTTCTTTTTCTTTCTTCTGTTTGATGTTCGCACTTCAGAACCTTTTCCTCGAGATTTCATTTTTAATTTCAATTTAACTGATGACGATGTCGTATCAGCATCTGACACCTCATCATCGCCTAACAAAAAAATTTACAAATATATTGTAATTTTTTAAATAAAAATATACACGTCACTATGGAATATAATGAACGTTTAGAAAATGTTATGAAACAATATTCAAGTAAATAATAACAGGAGTTACTACTTGGGTTTTAAGTAAACATTCTTACTTTTTGTTCCTTCTTCTGGTCCTGATTCTGGAATATCAGTTGTTTCCAATCGTTGACGAGAATTTGTGAAAACTGATTGTAAAACTATAGAATCTTCGTGAATAAGTGAAGCTTCTTCGTTATACAATTGTGCATTTTTACATAGCTGCATAAAATCGACTTCGAGTTCGTTCAAATCTGCATACTAAACATAAATAAAGTAAAAATGTATATAATAATTGTTAATAATAATAATTGTACACACTAAAAAAACTTAAAATATCGAATAGAAATTCCAAATAAATAATACCTTTCCATCGTCAATTTTAGTCATTATTTTTTTTATATCCATGGGTTTCTTTATTACATCATAATAATCGGGTAATTTGTGTCTTGATGGTAATTTCATAAATGGTTCACTCAATATTCTGGAATCTGCATCTGTATATTTGACTACAATGTTCATGATTGTTTTCATTTTTTTTCGAAGTTTCATTTCTTCTGGTCCAACTGTTTTACGTTTCCTGATTGGTGGTTCATCGTCATCATCCACATTTCTTTTGCCCCTCTTTTTACCACGATTTCCTTTGCGATTTGATTTTACTTCTTCTTCTTCGTCATCTTCAAAATCATCAACATTTTCATCAATTGCCTTCAACCATTCTTTTTCTGTCAAACTATCTGTATAATCCACTTCTTTACGAGCACGAGACCCACGTCCCATTATTTCTTCAGAATCTTCTTCGTATGTCCATCTTTCAACCTGAAAAAATGTTGTTTTTTATTTAACAATTTTTAAAATAATAATAATAATTTCAAATTCTACTTCGTCTTCATCCTTCACGAGCCATTCAGGTAATTCTGAAATCTCAATCAATCTTGACTTTCGATTAGGACCAAATTTGGCATCTTCCCTCCTACGTTCAAGATCCATTTTTTGGAATGCTTCAAATTCGTCTACTGATCGAGCTATCATCTGATTAACTACTTCATCATCGGGTACTTCATTTTCTTCCTAAAAATATAAGAAATATATTAACTATTTGATTTGGACAAATCAGATAACTACTGTAAAACAATACTTCATCATCTCCATCGTCTTGATGAAGGATAGATTGTAAAAATTGTTGTCGTTCTGATCCAGTTGATTTTTGATCAAACATACCAGCCTGGATAACCTTTTCATCCATATTTAACTTATATCGTGCAGCAGCTAATATACGTTCTTCAACCGAATTAACAGTCATTAAACGAAGCACTCTGACTTCATTTTGTTGACCAATACGATGGGCTCGATCTTGAGCTTGCAAATCCTAAACAATCACAAATATAAGCCATAGAATATAAAATAATTGACAAATAATAATTACTTGATGTGGATTCCAATCAGAATCAAATATAATAACTGTGTCGGCTGCTTGCAAATTTAACCCAAGGCCACCAGCTCTAGTACTTAACAAAAATAGGAAATATTCACTTCCTGCGCTATTAAACTTCTTTAAAAGATCTCCTCTATCTTCGGCTTTAGTAGTACCATCCAAACGTAAATAGGCAAAACCACGCCATCCCAAATAATCTTCCATAATGGTCATAAGTTGGGTCATCTGACAAAACAATAATACCCTATGATTGGTGGCCTTTAATTTTGGTAAAATTCGATCTAGCAACTCGAATTTTCCAGATACTCTGTATAAATCTGGTCTGTACATATGAAGAAAAAACATAAAATTATTATAAATGTAAATGGGTTGTTTGATTTACTATTATTAATTACCCCTGTACAACATTTCCTGCTGTTCCAATATGTTCACAATACTTTTCTTCAATACTTTGGAACATAAATGGATGATTACATAGCTTACGCAATTGTACGATAGTATTCATAAGAGCTTTAGCACCACCTTTGCCTTGTTTACCCTTTTCTGCGCCATCAGTAAGCAGAACGCCTTTACTCTGCATGTGTTTGTACAACACTCGTTGCAAACCAGACATGTCACATTTAACAATGTATTCAACTTTATCGGGCAATTGAGATTCCACTTCCTTCTTTAGACGTCTTAACAAGAAAGGCCGCAATACTTTATGAAGACGGCGGATAATCAAAATAGTTTCTTCTTCATTTAATTCCACCTATATACACACGTACAAAATAACGATGAAATAGTTTTCGTACTTAATTCAATTTATAATACGTACTTTTTCTCCAGTAGTTGCAAATGGTGCATTAAACCATTGTTCAAATGTTGAACACGATTTGAAAATTGATGGTAACAAAAAATTTAGCAAAGCCCAAAGTTCAGGAAGTTTATTTTGTAATGGTGTCCCAGTCAATAGTAATCGATGCGGAGCATTATAATGTGTGTTTAAGACTTGTGTCAGTTTACAATGGTGATTTTTCATACGATGACCTTCATCAATAATCATATACTTCCAATGAAGCTAAAAAATAATTTGTATTATAATTTACACTCGAATAAAACAAATAATAAATATTGCTTACTTTTGCTAAAACCGATTTATCTTTTATAACATATTCATAAGTAGTTAACAAGACATTGAATTTAGAAGATCTCATTTGTGCTTGTAATGTTCGACGCATAGTTGGCGAACCTTTATAAGCCACAACACAGACCGAAGGAGACCATTTTTCAAATTCCAAAACCCAATTAGACAATGTTCTAAAAATTAAAAATTAATTATTGATCTTACATAGATTCAAACATATTGCATGCCAACAATGAATTGCTTATAATAACATATCGATTTTCCTAAAAATATTTGTGAATAATTGTTATAGTACAATATTAGTAATAGATTTATATATATTATCCTATATAGTTACTAAAATGTTAATTGGTATCAATAACCCTACAAATTTATAACTAATTTCTAAACAATGTTAAATTATAATACACTGTAATTATTAATACTTACGATAATGGTACAATAATCAAGAATGGTCCATTTACTTTCTTTTTTTCCATAAGGTAAGTGATTAAACCGATTGTTTGAATAGTTTTCCCTAATCCCATCTCATCAGCAAGTATACCATTCAAATTATTATTAAATAATGAAACTAACCATTCAAGACCCTAAAATAAATATAAAATATTTAATTTTTTTTTCAACTGCATAAAGTTAGGTTAGTATATAATATTGACATTACTTTTATTTGATATTCTTTCAGATTACCATTAACTAAAATGGATGCTTGTTCAGTAACACTTTCATGAATTGTATGAGCAATACTAAAAACAAATAAAAATAAATGATAGCACAAGTCAAAATTTTAATTTAATTAAAATCTCCCAAACCTATAATAAGTATGTTCTTCAGATGCATTTTTATACTCATCATCTTCCATTTTTGCTTTTTTAACAGGTTCCTTATCTTCAATTTTTTCAAAATTCTTTTTCATTTTCTGGTTGCTTCCTTCATCATCTTCTTGATCTTCATCATCTTCATCCTCTGATTCTTCCATTACTTCCCAACCAGGATGAGCATCCAACCAACTATTTAATTGTGATGCAAGTGGAGCTTCTTCTCCTTTTAATATTCTTCCTATAACGAATAAAAAATAAATGCAATCTTAAATCATTTTTAAAACATTAAACCTACATAAATAAAAGTATATTTTTACCTGTAGATGGTTCAAATAATGTAACATGCATATCTGACTGTTGTGAACTTTCATCAAGATCATCAGGACCATCTTTCTCCTTTGTTGTAATGAAATACATATTTAGTTAAAATAAATTTCAATATATTAAAAATAAACTTACTTTCTTTTTCTTCCGTTGAGCCTCTTGTTGTTTACGTTTCTGTTCTAATTTATGTTCTTTGACCATTTCTGTAAGGTTACCAATATATTCATCTGTTTGTGAAAGTAAGAAAGCTAAACGTTTATCTTTCTTTTGATCGATCAATTTTCTAGAAAAAAAAAGTATATTATTTCAGATATTTTATTGAAGCGAATATAATTATTAATTAATATGACAGTTTACCTATATCCTTCTTCATCTTCAGCCATCAATCTTCGCATACGCTCTTTTTCAATTCTTTCTTGTTCTTTCTTTTGTTCACGTTCAGCATTGGCATGATAATTAAGCACAGCTTTATTAAGACGACCAATTTTAGCAATATTATTTCTATGATACTCTTTAAGATCTTTACAATGTTGTAATATAGTACTAAGATATTCTTGATGTTTTTGACGTTTCTTCCTTTCAGCTTCTAATTTTTGTTGTTTCTCTAATTTTTCTGTTGCTCTAGCTTCTCTTAGACCCTGTCTTTTTGTTCTTTTATATGCTTTTACATTAACAGCAGTCTCTAAAGTGGTATCACGACGAGTACAAGCTACTACTTCAGCTCTTAATTGTCTTTGGAAATTTAATACTCTCAAAGCTCTAAGTTCAATTTCCACTTTGATTCGTAGATCATCACTCATTGTTGTAGGCAAATTACTTAGTTGTTGTACACGATGAGCAATACGTGCAACTAAACGGTTTTCACGTTCTTGTAATATTATTAAAGGATCCAATCCTACTGGTTTTGGACATGATGTAGTTCTATTTTGTTTAACTGGAGGTGGAGGACCTTGTGTTTGTTGCTGTTGTTGAGGTGGCTGTGGTTGATGTTGTTGTTGTAGTTGTTGCTGCTGCTGTTGATGTTGTTGTTGCTGCTGTTGTTGTTGCTGTTGTTGTTGTTGTTGTTGTTGCTGGGGTAAAGGTTGTTGTGGAGATGGTCCATTTGATGTAGATATGTTTGGCATGTGAGGTGGTATACCAGCCATTTGTTGTGGACCTCCCATCATAGGTTGAGGAACTCCTCCAATAGGTGGTTGACCAACAGGTTGTGGTGTACTTACTTGTGGAGCTTGAGGTGTAGGCACTATACTAGAAGGTGGTTGTGGTCCATTAATTGATACAGGTGGAGCTTGATTTGGTGGCTGACCTGGAGGATGTTGGGCATTTGAAGGAGGTTGAATCTGAGGTTGTGGAGTTGAACCTGGTTGAGGCATTCGAATAGGAGATTGTGGTATTGGACCAGGAGGGTTTGGCTGTCTGGGAGCATTTTGCATAGGCATTGGTGCTCTCATAGGACCTCCTGGTGGCATCACCATACTATTGTCTACAATTTCTCCTGGTTCTAGTTGACGATGATGTGGTGAAGGTGTAGGTGGATAACCTTGGGGTGAAGTTTTTCCTTGAACAGCCATAGCTAATTGCTGCGTTAAGGGTTGCTGCCGAGCTAATAGTCTGTACGCCATTATTTGAACTCTAAGTTGTTGCATTTGGGCTGGTGTTAAATTATTTTGTGCTACAGGCCCATTTGGCCCATTAGGATTTGGAGAATTTTGCTGTGGCGAAGGTGGTTTATCTGGATGTTGCGGAGGATAATTTCCCTAAAATAAATAATATTAATTTAATTAATAATAATCTATAGGGTAATAAAAATTTGTTAAAAACTGAAGGTGAACTTACTGGCATTGAAGATGGTCTTTGATTTGGATCCATATTTCCTTGTCTTGCTCTTAATGCTAGTAACTGAGAATATCTAGGATCTTCTTGTAATCCTTTTTCTTCCATTGAATCTATCGCTCTTTGTAGTGCATTTAAATTTTCTTGAGGGGGTCCACCAGGCTAAAAGAATTATATAGAAGTAAATACACACATACTAATATATATCATGTTATAATAAAAAGACCGAATTTTTATCAATTTAATTAAAGCGGGTAAGCTAAATATTTGAAAAAATCCTCAGAATAAGTTTTCTAGTAAGTGGAATTTCAAATTATTTTACTTGTCTGAAGTATAAAATAATATTTCAATAATTATTCTTAATAAAAAAGTAATATATTTAAAATAATGCTGTGATCAAAGCTTTTTCATTCACAATATTTTGTTTTAATTCGAAATACACATATAAATAGTTTTTAGTATGTCTTATATTAGAATTCAAAATACTACAAAAAATTTTTTAAATCAAAAGTAAATGATATCATAAAATTAATATACATATATATTATAAACAAATTTATTATGTTTAACAGATATATCTAAATTGTGTATGTATATTTATTTTTATTTGCTAATCTGGTCACACTACATTATTTAAAAAATTATAAAATTACATAATTTCTATTGATAAGATGATTACTTCTATTTTTTTTATTAAATGATAAGACATTTTTTTAAATAGACAATATTTAAGTACAACTTTTTAAGAATTATAATTTTAAATTATATATACTGTTTATTTAGGACATTAAAAATTTTAAAATTATGGTTGACATTCAACAATATTTTAATAGTGCACTTAAAATTGTGCTTGAAGCAGGTGAAGTAAGTTTATATAGAATTTTAATATAACGTAAAAAGAAAACAGCTATCACAAAATATGATTTTTAAGATTTTATCAAAAGGTTTTAATAGCCCAAAAGAAATATCAACAAAAACAAGTGATCAAGATTTTGTAACTCAATATGATAAACTTGTTGAAAAAACAATAATCGACAGTTTATTAGAATTATACCCAAGTCATAAGTAAGTACCTAATAACCTAATATACTTACAACTACAATTTTAATAGTTAATTAAATTATTTATAGATTTATCGCTGAAGAAAGTGCTGCAAACAATACTTTAACAAATGAACCTACATGGATAATCGATCCAATCGATGGAACAACTAACTTTATACAAGGCTTTCCATTTTGCTGTATTTCATTAGCATTATCAGTGGAAAATGATTTAGTAATAGGGATAGTATATAATCCAATTTTAAATCAGTTATTTACAGCTCAAAAAGGGAAAGGTGCATATTTGAATAATGAAAAAATACAAGTGTCAAATACTGAAGGTAATTAAGTGAAACTATAAATGTTTAAATGAGTTTTGGGTTGATTGGTCAATTAAATAATGACCATGTATTTAATTTCTAATTTATTTAAACATATAATTGCATTTGAAAATATTCACTGCTTTTCATATCCATATGTGCATGTAAACATTTTGTAAATACTAAATATAACAAATATAATACCTATTAAAACTATTTAAAATACATGGTTTAATATTAAATTAATATACAAAATCTTGACTATATCATTAAAAAAAGTACAATTTTCTTATTACGTAATTAATCATAGTCATAATAGCATATAATTGTAAAACGATAGCTCAATTATTACTTTATATTTAGATCTTCAAAATGCAATGTTTGGATTTGATATACATGGCCACAAAAATGAAAGAGTGTTCCAATATGTAATTAACAAACTTGAAATTATAATAAAAAACTGTCGTGGGCAAGTATAAATTATGTCTATACATATTATTTTTATAGAAATACATACTACACTTGAATTGTTCAGATTGTATAATATAAAAGTAACATAATTTTTCCCCATTATTTCTACACTACATTAATTATTTTAATAAGAATATATTAATATATATATATATATATATATTATAGTTCAAGATCTTTAGGATCAGCTGCAATGAATTTATGTTATTTGGCAATGGGAGGTATTGATATATGTAGTTTTAAGAAATTAAAATGTTGGGATGTGGCAGCTGGAATTTTGATTATCCAAGAAGCTGGAGGCATTGTACTTAATTCAAATGGTAAAACCCAAAGTAAAAACATATTAACTAACATAATACCTTTTTGTATAAAATGTGTTTATACATTTTTAGGTGACCAATACAAAGACATCATGAATGCAAATATAATTGCTGCTTGCACAAAAAAATTAGCTGACAATTTTTTAAAACTGAAAAATAATAATTAACAATTCCAATAGGCAATGGTAGATGAAACATAGAGACAATACAACATGTATATTTTGGTGTTTTAAATGATTACTTTAAAAACAATTATAAATAAATATAGATTATTTAACGTAAAATATTATTTAATCCTTGGTGGTTGTATCTCTCATACTTCTTAATCTGTTTATAATCCTAACTACCTTCATTAATATTGCTTATTGCAATTTAAGGTATATTTATTTTGTATTTTTCGTGTTAAAAACAATTTTAGCACTCGCCTAAATTTATTTCATTCTATTTAATAATCCATGGGCCTGTCATAGGTAATCCACGGAGCAATATTAGATTAGAATAGTGCTTTTCCACTTATATAAATGTTTATAAATTGCAAATGTCATTTTTATATATTTATTTTTACCAAATAATGAGCATTGAATTAGTAAATGCTCACACTTTGTTTGATTACTACATAGTACGTTTTTATAAAAGTTATAAGTTATAGGTTGGTTTTACTTGGTATTTTTGTTTGTTTGAGTATAGTGATCAGGAAATGACATTGAAGAGGAAATATGATGGTAGTTATATTAAATAAGAATTCACTGAAATTGAAATAAATCGAAAATTAAAACCTAATTGTGTAATATTATTACTTAGTAATGATACTTTAAAACCATCAAGGGTACAACGACATTTGCATATGGTTCATCCTATTCTTAAAGACCTTAAGCTGTAGATATTTTTAATGAAGATGACAAGAAGATTCAATGTATACCACTGTCAAACAATACAGTTAAGGCATGTGTTGAAAAAATGGCGTGTGATATCGAAGAGCAGCTACTGGTGAAAATAAGTTTCCCCTTCGCTCTTCAATGTGAAGAAACTACTGACATTGCCTAATGTAACCTATTACTATAATTTGTCAGGTTTTTAGACATTGAAGATAAAAGTACAATAAAAGAAGAGTTATTGCTGTCAAGTACTTGAAACAATTTTGAAAGGTATAAATGTAATACAAATTATTAGTAATCATTTTGAACATATACTATGTACCATAGTTATAGTTTTAACTTTATGAACTATACTAGGATCACATTCAAGTCTTATAACATTGGTAATAGAAAAAATATCTTGACTTTAACGACTCATTATGTTATTCATTATCATGTATTATCTGTAAAATGTTATTACATTATTTACTTGTATTTTTAACTACATATTTGCGTGAACAAGGATTTTCTGGTCTATGAGAAAAAAAACAAACCGAAGAATCACTTAGACACAAATGACAACATGCATTTAGCTTTGAGTAACAGTATCCATCTTAGAATTTTAAAACTAGTCCGAGTCAAGTTCAAAAATGACATTAAATAATTATAAAATAATAAAAATAAATACCTAATAAATAATACATAATAATATTAGTAACATTAAATAATAAACTATTAACATAGACATAAAATTATTACAATAAACATTTATTTTCAATTGTTTTTGTGTATTCTTGTTTAAAGCAAGTCATTCTAGTCTTTTGAAAATTGAGGTGGTCCGTAACCTATCAAAAGTTCTCCAAGTGGTTGTTACAATAAAAAAGTTATAAAACACTGAGCACATACCTGGATAATTATCAGTTATAACATTTTTAAATATTATTTCACATCAAAAAAAAACAGGGAGTGTACTAAAATAATTTATATGAACATACTGTTCTTGAAATGATAAAGTAAAATGAGGTTACATTTTAATAGGCGAAATGAATTAAATTTTAAAACTATAAAAAACCGTATTTACTTATATTAACACATTCAACACTCACGATGATTACACACTATGAATAGACGTCAGCAATGAATCTATAATCATCATACAGTTTACATTGTCCTTAATTCAGTATTTTTAAATTTTATTAATTTATCGAAGTGGTAAACAGAATACTTCGTTATAATTATTGAGGATGTATTTAAAATTGTTGTGTAAATACAAAAATATTGAGCCTAAATAATAATTTAAGTAAAAGATTTGGCTAAACAATAAAATGTTTATACTCAAGGACCGGGTTGAATTCATATATAAGTATAACTCAATACGCGTTACTGTCGAAATTATATTTATTTCTTCGCCAATACGGAAAAGTTGGAGTATACACTCTTAGTGCACATATTTAGTGCGTTAGTGTGATAAGCTGTAGACGAAAATTACGTCTTGGATAAACATTTCCAGATATCTACGTTCGTATCAGTTATCTAGCAGTCAACCGAGTACGTAAAATCGAAATACTTACTTGAATGCCCGGCGGTGGGAATGTTTGTGTACCCTGCTGCATGTTTGGAGACGCGGGCGGACCGGGCTGATTCGGTGAATAATTTTGCGACGGCATTGGCTGAGGCGTAGCAGGCGGTTGCTGTTGTACTACTTGCGGTGACTGCTGTTGTGGTTGTTGTTGTTGCTGCTGTTGTGATTGTGGTTGTTGCTGTTGTTGTTGTTGTTGTTGTTGTTGTTGAGTCTGTGGTGGTGGTTGATGGTTAGGCCCCGGAGGTCCCATCGAATTCGGCGAGGGGCTGGCCATTTCCGAAAGCACCTAAAAACGCCGAACGTTAATCCCCGCGCAGACGGGCCACCTTCGCGGTGCACCCCAGTCGACCACGAAACACGCGAAACCACGGCGAAATATTGACGGCTATATTGTACGGGAACGCGAATTACCCGAAGCCTTCGTCGACGAGGACGCGGATATGACCGTAGCCACTGGAAAGCCGACAAAATCAATAACGCTGGAACAGTTACGATCGAAGATAAACGAGACGACGAATAAAAAGGGCGAAAAACTTCGGAGTGCCGACAGCAAACGCACCGAGCGACACGATAAACAAAACACGATCGCCAGTGTGGCCACGTCGACCAGCGCGACGATAATCGGCTACCGGTGGAACGGCAACATTGACAACGTGAACGTCACAGAAGTGGAACGAGCGCGTGGTGGTCGGCGGCTTTTCGGGCGGCCGAAATGTTCGCGGATTTTCGCACGCGTTTTCCCGCGAATGACGGCCGCCTTATTCGCATCGGCGATACATTTCTCGTCTACCGCTACGCGGGCAAAATAGCGCGAAAACGTTCGTTTCGACATTTTCGAATGGTCGGGCGTACGCGTAACCTAAAACGATTATTAAAATGTACGTCGTACACGTTTCAGATGAATCGTTCATTCGCCGTGCGGACAGGTGTCTATTGAATTATTGTTTTTCGTACGACGCGCCTTCGTCCGCGTACAATAATTCGGGTTTTATTGTCGTTTATAAAAAAACGCGATTGCTCGAAACGATATATTTTTTTTCAATTTCCGTCCACCCTGTGCCAATACGTCCGTATTAATTTCGTTTTAACGAACCGTAAAAATAAACGACGTATTATTCGAATTCGCGTCCGTTACAGAACGGCTTTATTGTAAACGTGTCGACGGCGATTCCCAGGTAGATCCGGCGTCGTACGTTTTGCGTTTCGTACTACACAGCTGGGCATTTACCGAATTCGTTCATAATAAACGCGTACGTATATTTACGTACATATATATTCGAGGGTGTCGCCTCGGGCTAAGAGGGCACACACATACTACGTAGTAAATATCGTACACGCTAAAGGTTTAGTTGAAAAATCGCGGCTATACCGCGTACATCTTCGAGCGGTTCAATTTTTCAACAACCAAAATGAATCTCGTTCTACGCTATTTATCGACGCCCGTTTCGCGCGCGCCCGTCCGTCTTCCGCCGCGATTTATGTACGGCGCTCGAACGTTACGCGTCGTTTAATATTGGCGAAACGCGTCCACTCAACGTGAATCGAAAGAGGTGCGTATACGTACGTACGCGTATGTGTACTTTTCGTTTTTTGGTGTCGAGGCTTTTTTTGTCAACGCGTGAAAAAAAGACCACGTCCGTCGACGGCATTTTTTATCACCGCCATTATTCGTAATAATTTCGCTGTACCGTTGTTGGCGACAGTCGTACATACTATATATAGGCGAAATAAATTACAATACATACACGTGTTATAGTCAAGTACGAAATCCTGGAATTATTATGGCGATTACCGAACATTTCGGGCACCGTGAAAATGAGATCACATCAACACGCCAAGTTTACTCACATCAACCGGACATAGTATAACCGTGAGGAGGATTGTTGTGGCAAAGTGAATTGAATACGGCGAGCACTTATATCGAATGGCATTCGATCCGAACATATATTTTAAATATTTTATTTGTTCGATATAAAAAAAAAGAAAAACGATCGTGAAAACACATTACCAATTTGATTACTCGACCTGTTTATTTCAAATTTATAACGTCGGGTTTTAACGATTATTATTAACAGGTAGCTTAACCAACAGTAACCAACGTTTTTATAATTATTTTATTTAATTTAGTTTAGCGTCTCGACGTATTATCGTGGGGGAAATTAATTTTGTGCACCGATAGAGAAAATTGTGCGTCACAAACAATTGCATTAAATCGATCGAAAATTGTTTCGGTCGCTAGGTCGGCTGTTTCATCCGAAATTTCGTGGCCTTTTATTTTAAAGAGAGGTGGTATATCAGCGTGAATTCGGATTCACGAGTAGCTGTTAATTCGGATCGGGAGTTTCGAGTGATTTCATTTTTTTGACGGAGGTTTTTTAATTATATAATTAAAATTATAATTTAATAGAATACCGACTGAAGCCTGCTATAATTTCTTATATTTCATTCAAATCGAGCGAGTAGGCCAATTTGGTAATTGACCGCTTCGGTATAATTTGTGATAATATTTTCGATATTTTGTCTACAAGTAATATAAGTAACATAACCCGATTACTACCCAAATTTAACGAAATAAATCGATTTTTTTCTGCGCCTAACACAAATTTGGCGTTTCGTAACATTCCTAACTAATGTTTAACATATAATTTATTATTATATTATTTTCTCTATTCGTTTGTCCAAAACTATAGTCTGCGCAGGCCGTAATAATAATGGGAACCCCAATTATCGGTAACACATGTGTTGACAGTTTTGCGTGTCTGATTTACATTTATCGAAATCGTGACGGTACATATAATATTAGCGTTTCCGACGTATTTGAATTATGTCGTATATTTCTATATTATATCATTATAGTTATATAATATATAACTATATTGGCCATCAATACCTATAACATTGCAACTTAAGTTTACTATACGTTACGATGTTCTATAACAAAATTAACAATAATTATGTATGTCAATCGTTTACGTTTGTTTCAAATGTTTATCATCACGACGTCAATTTACCAGTACACGAATTATTTACTCAAAAACGTGGATGCATGTAAATATAATATACTTATTCCTTTAATTACGCGTAAATTATAATAATGATAATAAACAAAACATTAACATAATATACTAAAATAAAATGTATAGAGTAAAATATGATAGTTGATTGAAGCTACAGGACAGCCACGAGTACAGATACGTATAATATGTTTTTCATTGTAGCGTTAAAATAATATGTATGCATTATACTATTATCGTTGTTGGTAGTTTTCCTAGCAGCACATTTGACGGTCTTGTTTGAAATGATGTGAGAAATTCGCAAATCCTTCAGGTCTGTAACAAAAATGCTAAAGTCGTTATATATCCAAACAAATTGTATAATATATTTAGACATTCAATAATATCTGAATAGCGTTCAGTTCGATTCATCAACAAAACAGTTATAAAGAACAAATGCTTGTTCATACACACACACACACACACACACACAAATTTGTTACTTGTATAGGTTATATACCAAACCATTACGTCAAACCGTATCACACATTTATTTCTATGTTTATCGAACAAATTTTCCATTATGTCAATAATTTTATCGGAGAAATTTTACACGCTACGTATTCGGTAATAATCATTATAAGTCAATAATATTTCCATACCCAATATTATGACGATTTTCTATAATTATAAGTTATACATTAGGTTAGGTATGTCATACAAATATTTTTTTTGCAAAATCTTAATTTCTCATTAGATTCTCAGAAAATTATTATTTATATTTGTTACGATTGATAAATTAAAAACCAATAAATGTTTAGCTATAGAAAACGTTTACTAAATTTTAAAAAATGTTGAAACTTTATGAACGATTTATGAAGGGATAGTAATGAAAATATAGATAAGTAATATTGTTAATACGTTTAATATTTAATATATAAAGCGTTTGAAATAAATGGACAATTTTTAATTAATAAATCTATACAATAGTAACATGGAGGCAAGCCAAGATTGTTTTTAATTTGGAATAAATAGTAGATAAACTATATAATAGTCGGAACTTAGTAGTTACCTTAAAGCGGGTAAATATTATGTTATGTACAGAATGTTCCTAAAATTTTAAGTGGCCACGAAAATAATATTTAAGGAAAAGCTTTCAAAATGGATAGAATATACAGTAATGAATACGATACAAGTAAACTCGTTCTTAATTTTTAGTAGAATTACATGATAATAACACTGCAAATTCGAATAAAAGGAATTAAAAATTATTAAAATATAGAATAATAAATTAGGCCATACTATTCGAATATTATTAAAATTAACATAATATAATAAATATTTTCAGTGTCAAGTTTTCTGATTTGTCAATATCGAAATATCTTGAAGGATAGGTTAAAAATTCACGGCAAAACAAAAATCGTAAACGATATAACTTGTAAGCAAAAAAGAACAAATCTGCTTGTATAAATAACAAACTCTTATTTGAGTTAGTACGTTTTAAAAAAAGAGCTAATAAAGTTTATAGCAAAATATTACAATGTTTAGAAAAATTGAAACAATACCTTTGGTGTAATAAGTCCACGTCCAATTTGGAAGATGAATCGTCTTCAAATAAAACCTATATAAAAACGACAAATTGTTTAAGTACAATAATTTAAAATTGACATATTGTATAAAAACGAAAATAGAATAAGGGAACGATATAGATTTGTGTCCCCCCCGTAAAACGAACGCGGCTAAAAATATATTTTATCAACACGGCGTAATTTAGGTCGAATTGATTATAGTGCAGAGTAAATTGTTTTTGCGCGCATCTATTTAAGTTTAATTTAAACTGTAATATGTTTAATCATGTTCGTAGTCACAACCGACAGTCCGAAACGTTAGATATGTTTAGTCGATAAAAACTATCATATGTATATACATATTGTAGATACAGAATGATTCATAATATACTACGATTTTATGACTTAAATACTTTATATATATAATAATAATAATCTTTAGATATCTAAATTACTAACACTCATACATGTTAACCTTTGATAAATAATAAAGTATTATTTCTGATACGATTGTTATATTTTTTTGAAAACGCAATAATACGCATAATTAATTTGTATATAATTAATTTAACAAATAGTTTTTAAATGACGTACAAAACAGTAGGGAATATATGAAGGTCATCTGGGTCATGGCTCACCATGAAATTTTAGGTTCAGTACTGAGTTCAGTCTTAGTCAATATTAATATTTTATTTATTACTAAGAAAATTATATAAGTTTTATTATTAGTTGTTTCAATAAAACATTGATACGATAACCGTTTGTCTGATTTAATAATTAGACAATATTTATCGACATTTTTGTTTAAATATTGCCGAATTTGTAAATATTTTAATAAAAGAAAAAAATACTAAAATATAAAATTAATTTTTACATTATCTATTTGTCATTTTTAAAGTATTTTTTTAAAGAAAATATTTAAAAAAAAATTATTTTGTTATTTAATGAAGTAATCCGAACAAATAAAATAAGATAGGAAAACGTATTTGGAAATGAAATTCAGAATTTAGAACGAAATATATATAACTATAGTAGATAGTTATCAAGCATAATTTTTAATAAGGTTTATACATTACATTCTTCACTCTTTCCTTTGTATATTAATTCGTTGAATTAGACCGTAGTATATATTTATTTATTATACAAGTGGAAATTCTTGACAAGTTTCAAAATGGAGAACGTTTTTTGCTTATATCGTTTCTACTTTCGATTGTGCGGTAGTAACTATTTGTTTTTATATATAGCACTCACGTTCGTAATATTCGTAAATAATATTATAACTAGGGAGGTTATGTTAGCTTTTTTTACTTCCGTTAACACAATACATACTAAACCGTAATTTTCTATTCGTAAACTTAATCAAATTTTTATTCTATATAAGCAAAGCAAAGCGGGCTAAGACTAATCAATAATTGTAATTTTAATGACCGTATTCAAGAAAATGTTAACGTTAGAGTTATAAAGTTAACGTTTAAGCATATTAACTTAATTCCCAATTAAAATAAGCTTTACAATTGTTTTGAACGCAAGAACAAAATCTTATTTTATTATCTAAGCATTTGCCGTGATAGCGCCGACGATATCGCAGCGTTCCATCGTTCCAAATAGTGTGTGAGGACTAGTAAAATAAAAATACCAGAAGAAGGGAAGGGCGATCCATTGATCGTATCCTCCTCTCCCACGTCGTTAATCCACCAATATATTATACCCCACTGATTCAAAACGGTACGTTTGCGCGATTCCCGTGTAACATCTTACAAGAATATTATAATATTATATATTATTAAGAATATTTGACGGTACACGTCGTGAGTATCCAATTTAAACGGGAACCGTATAATAATTTTTTTAAAAAGCCACGACAATTGTTTTTGTTTTCAAACGATATATGAAAGCCAACAAAAAAACATTGTTACACGCATTACGCTTACCCATCTGGACGTGTCGTATTGTTGCCTGGGCAAAGGTTCTCCCGACAAGTCGATTAGCTTCGCTTCTTTGACCTCTTGGGCCACGTAATCTGTGAAAATAATCGCGTCACGTCGTATAAATTTATAATATATTACATAGGTAATACGTTCGTACTATAATATAATCGTCTTATTAAAATGTGACGCGGTTAGGTTAGGTTAAGAGTGTAGGTGAACTGCCGTGCTTGTCGTATAGCTGCCCTTTATAAAGCGGGTTTTCTTTTTTGATTCAACGCTTATCGGACGTGTGTGAAAAGTGAAATTTTATATTTCGTACACAATGGACGGAATACGTACAACGTTTTTGTGTGTTATATTATATATATAATGCTTTCGCTTTTTAATACGTACGCTTATATTATTTACAAAAAATTAACGCGACATGTTCCGAAATTGTAACTCGTATTACGTGTTATAATATACTTGCGCCCTATGTATAAACACGCCTGCTTTATATATACGTCTATATTTCTCGAATTTAAACGTATTTCGACGAATCTAACAACTGTTTAAACACGCCTATTGATTTTGTTTTTAGGGTTCACCCACTGTATAATGGTCGTATTTACGCGTGCGAAATAAACGCGTTGATATTTGTTATTTTTTCCCCCGATGACACAATTAAATCGTAAACTAGTAATTTAACATAGCGGACAACACCGTACATCTAATCAGCCAACGTCATTTTGTTCTGCGTCATATATGTAAATATTTTTTTAAAAAAAAGAAAAAGAATCGAACGATATTTTGTTACTATTTCCTGTTTCAAAAGGTCCAAATAACTGTATAAATGTATATTAACTACTGTTAAAATATTCAGCTATACCTAACATAGATATATTTAAGTATATCAATACTAAATACTGATAATCATTTCTCGTCGATGACGTTTAATTGTACCGAATTATATTGTAATAATTTTAAAAGTATTCGATTATTATCTACATATTATAAAAAAATGACCGATTTTGCCCATATTGCTCTTAATTCTCATTTGTTACTATGAATTGAACGTAGAGGAGAGGTAAGTAAATTATATTCTAAGCAGAAACTATAACTAAAAAGAAACGAATCATTTACAACGACACGTGTGCTTATTTATAATAATATTCACTACATCTTATTCGGACATTTCATTAATGACGTAACAAAACGTTTACACCAAAACAATGTAAACATATCAATTGCGTGTTATCTGGTGACGCGTGAGGTCGAATCGATATTATGACTAATAGTTACATATATTGTGAATAAGACATAAATAACGAGCCCGCCTTTTAGTTTTTTTTTGTCGAAAAAAAGTTAAACGTTTAAATAGTTCGTGTTGAGGTTTTGTAAAACGAGTCACACATTTTAATTCGTTTTTAATGGTGACAGTTGTACTGAGCGCGTAAAACGATTCGTTCTGTAGGTATTTTACGCAGAGAGCCGTTCACCCGATCGTTAACTATAACCTTATAACACGGCAATATGAATATAAAAGCTGAAGACCGGAGACGTGGATAATAATAATTTTGTGATTAGCGAGCGAGTAAAGAGGTACGTCAAGTTTCGGGTAACCAAATTTGTATTATATTTTTAGATTAGAGATCGTGAACGGAAGGTTATTTTAAATAAATCACGCGCTTAAATCGATGAAAAATTATTGTGTATACACATAGGTCAAGTAAGTGCGTTTATTAAACGATATATTACTAATAATAATGACGATCAAACGAAATATAAACTACATATGGCACGGTTGTACAACGTATTCGTATGGTTTGAAAGTTCTTCTACGAGTTCGTAAATCTCCACGATTATAGAATAAAAATATTTTATTATATACTCGTGAAAAGTGCGGCTATTGCTTTTTTTCGATACATTTTAACATTATACTACTACTCATAATTTTTGAAAATAAAACTGGATTTGGAACGTACTTCAAAAAATATCTAAAAAGGAAAACAAATATAGGTCGATCGATATAAAGAAACGTGTGTTTTCATTATATAGAAATTTACATATATCGTTTCGTTATGCGATTAAAAAACACAGCGTGCAAAGAAACAAGATACGTTTTGTTACTTATTCGAACATGATATTTTCAAAAAGATTCTGCCGTGTAATAATTTAGCTATTAAACTACGATAAAGGTGTGAATTGTATGTATATCGAGATGTACTCGTTACTTTGAATAACTTTCCATGGTGATTAATAACGTTGTTATTTATATAGTTTCGAATCGAGTAACGAGAAATAAAGAATTTCAATTTTTAAAGTAGGCGCACACTAAATATTATGCGTACAAGCATACAGCCTATATAGAAAACTCGTTTAGTTTTCTTTTATTCGAAATGAAGTATAATAAACGACAATTTTCGCGAAAAGGAACATTTCATTAAATACAGTTACAATACGAATACTTAGACATTTCATAACGTGCGCGTTGTTTTCATCGTCAAGGTTTTTACGGTTTCATGCTTTTTAAACACAGTGTAATATATTAAATTACACACTTAGACAGCATATCTATCCACGATTTTTATTGCACAATGAAATGTGTCTATCAAAAATAATATGGTATCTATAATAATACAAGGCAGGTATCAAACGAAAATTCGCCTCGATTAAATAATCGCGTAATTTTCGTTGTTTTTTAATTTTTCTACTGAAAATGTGTAACTGTGTAAAAATGAATCGAAATCTTTCCACTGGAGATTATATAATACAAATATTATTTAGACGATAAACGCGTAAATTTTCCGGAAGAATTAATTACGTCGTTCCAATAATCAAAGACTAACCAGAGGCTAAAAGAAATCAAGTCTAGTGAATAAAAATCGAAACTGAATAAAACGTAGCTTTCACTTTTCGTTAAAATATCCAAAATATTCGATAACGTTATTCTCGTAATCTCGTTTCTATTTAAACTGCATCACAAAATTATGTAAATAATTCAAACCGTATCCACGAGGATACTTAAGAACGTGTGTTTTATACAACTTTATTAATAATATTATGTAAATATTCGAAACGCGTTAAAATTTGAAATGTTTAAAATACTACACGACGAGTATATTGTACGTGGTGTCAAAGGTATCATGTGGTATGTTCATAAATACGAAATGTACGCTTTTTGAGTAAAATTATTTCACTTTTCGATTTAAAACGTAATACAGCGTTACACGAAACTCTAAAAGAACTTTAACCGCCATACAATATATAAATGTTGTTTAAAAACTGATAGATTCGTGAAGTGTATAACTTCAAACGTCTTAAAAACATTTTATCCGAACCGTACGGTATTCGGCTTAGTAGTTACGAATTAACAACGTACGTTATGTATTTTTTGATTTCGATTTCGTACGACGGTTTAATAAATGCGAAAACATAATTTACCTTGAACGGTTTCAGGAATTATTTCTGGTGTTTTCAAGTCGACGTCCGTCTTTTGTTTATTGTATTCCTTCCAGACCTCCGGAACAGAGCTAATCGATTGACTGATTGTAACAGACATATTTTGCGCCTACGTTGTAACAGACAACAAATTAAAAAAACCAACGAAAAATCGTCGCTTTTTTACGAATTTCCCAATTATAAAAATAGTTAGGAGGTTACGTGAGGTTATAGTACCGCTGATCGGCCGTAAACTTGACCTTACCATTTTCCGTTTTGAGCACATAAAAGCGTGACACTCCGACATGGTTTGGCGGCCACTGGCTGTGACGAAGGCAAACACGTTGCTATGAGTCGAATCGGTAAAACAATGTGACACCCTGCGGATCAAATAAAATAAAACTGAACGTCACGCTTGGAAAATATCAACAGGGTCGACAGAACGAGTAACGCGAATTTATTGGGGCGAGGGGAAGATGGTTCTTGTTATTTTCCACGCGGTACAAGCAATTAAATATTCGACCGTGAAACAATCTGACGGAGTTTCCCTCGGTTCACGGTATAAGACACGGTGAAAATGACGTTAAATTTGCAAAAACCAACAACGACAATATACCAAATGAACACAATAAAACGTCGTATAACGTTTATATAACGTATAGTCGAGGGACGCATAAATCGCTCAGCGCGCCTATAAATATGACCCCGTCACGTCTGCGACATTTTATATAACCGTTTGTAATATCCTTTTGGATTGTTTTATTTTATTATTATTTCCATAGACGACTAATAATACGATCACTAATACATAATACAGCGTAATAATGTTAGAAAAGAATCGGCGACGGTATTATATCGTCGGCCCGGTGAAAACATGCGGTCATGGGTCTTATTCCCGTACATTGATTTACGGGATAATAGTGTACATAACATAGGTTAAACGTTTCTATATTATGTGAACGACATTGTTGGAACTAGAAAATGCGTTAATAATAAGAACGAATATCGTTGGATATTTTATAGACGTAGTCGATGATTACAATCACCTTTCTATCGGTGTTTCCAACACGATCTTCTTTTCGTCGCTGTTCTCTGTCACTTTGATACCTTGTCCGTTCAACGTAACGGTTACGTTCTGCGGTTTTCGTTTGCTGGCTTTGGCCTGAAATCAAAGGGAAATTAAACACGGACAAAAACGCGCACCCGGCAATAATAAATCGAGGTTCGATTAAACAAGAAACACAATTAGTGTAGAAGTACTGAATCGGTACCTTTAACCAACACAATCTCCTAAAATAATCCACAATACGAGACAATTGCGGGCGGTAATTCGTCCACACAACATTTATAAACACAAAACACCGGTGTACTTTTTGTAACTTTGTTAGCGGAATTTTTTAACAAATCGCGTATTGAAGTGTGCTGAAATACGATCCACTAATAATAATTATCGCGATTGATTTTCGTATTTAAACTATTATTCTCTTTTAGTTGGCATACCTACGCCATTTTTGAACAACTTCTTATTTTTAAAAGTTATAATTTCTTTCGTCGTAACTTCATGATTATGTCATTTATTGTTCTAAAACAAATTATTTATTTTTTCGTCGAGTTCGTCTTAAGTTCTAATAACACTCGAAAACGATAATTATATACATTACTCTAGTCAGTATTAGAATGTAGTATAGGTACTGGTGTATTGTTCATATTTTAAAATTACAGTTACGTAAATCATCGTAGAATACGATTTACTTTGTTAGTAGGTGTTTAATGCAGGGGAAAAAATCACGAAAATTATTTAATAATATATTAGACCAAGTTTGTTTTAGGCCCTAATATTATACCGAGTATCAAAAATATGATATTTCGTATACATCTAAACAAAATTAATAATTATCCAAGAATGAAACAATAACCAAACGAAAACGAAGTTCACTTAGGTTGATTTTCCCGTTGTAGGTACATTTGTATGTAACTAAATTGCAAAATTTCGTGACGTTTTGTGTGTCTGAATGCAAAGTCTTCGTGTACGTTCACGACTTTCTCAGATTCATTTAACTTCCCTAGCTTTGGTTACTCGCGGTTACATAAGAGCGACGAGAATAAATCGTTGTAATATTTGGATAGCCCAATATATGATCGATAATAGATAATACGGTTTACTATAGTTATATAGGTACTGCCGTCGGGAGAATTTTAAAGAAACGTGTAACAGTGTAATAACGATTAATGAGCGCGCGATGTTATATTATTATTCGCGTAAATAATTTCGCGGGGCAATAACAGTTTGCAAATCTCGTTTCACTCCAATTGCAAGACCATAAACGAGAGCAATATTTTATACTCTCTTAGTATTTTAAACACACACACACACACACACACACACACACACACACACACACACATATATATATATATATATTCAAACAAATAAAAGAAACATGGATCAACATTGTTAAATTTTTTCTCGGTTTTTGACGATATATATTATAATATGAATATAATAAGATTTTTGACAATATAAATTATAATTGTGATTTTTCGTAAAAACTACGATTATAAGATTCAAGTACAAAAAAAAGCCGCCCTTCCAACCATTGTGACAACGAAATCGTAATAGTTGACCGATTATTTGATTCGATTTTTGTGTGTCATTGAAATTGTTAAGTACAATACATATTCCAGGACCACTGTGCCACTGCGAATTTAATTTATCGTTTTTATTCCAACTATCGACGACAATAGTTTTTGTTATAATTTTTATGCACGGACCACGAACAATGTTTTAATTGTTTTTCGTGTTCGTGCGTGCCTACCAATCGACACCGGGCCGATTTAATTTTGAAGTAAATGTCACGTTGCGGGTATTACGGGATAACTCGAATAATAACAACGGCAACAATAATCAGGTAAAACCAGAGATAAAAGTCAATTAACGCTGGGTGTAGAAACGCTTTAAACGGAAGAGTGGGTAACGTGAAAGTTTTACATGGCATATGGCGAATATTTTTAGAAAGTCTGATATGGCAAAGAAAATGCTAATTCCGAAAGTTTGTACGATAAAAAATATGTGTAGCATTTAAGTTTTCAAGTAATCTCAATGTCAAATGAAAAACGGTTTTATACGTATCTTTAGTTTTCGCTATTGCGCGACAAATTATTGTGCTGTTCACAAAAACAATAAGTAGCTTCAAGTCTCGGATTACTATAACAATATTATCGTGTCACTTCCTTGTATAATAACCGTATATATTTAAATATGAACTATAAACAGTAGAATTTAATTTATAGTTTTAAAAATAGCTGTAATTTATATCGTTATTTCTATCGAACGTTACGCATTTTTCCTTTGTAATATTTTTTATTTTTTACCCTTACTTCCTAGTTTACTATTGGAACATGAAATCAAAATTAAAAATAAACGGACTAACGTCAATTTTACATTTTAAAAACATTAAATTCAATGATAAATTTATAACGTTGTAAAATAATCGAAAAATCACGATATCGGCTTAAATACATTCGAGACTAATCTATTATTGTCACGTTAAAATAAATGTTCTTCGGGCGTTTTTAAAAAAAAGCTATGATATTTATTCGTTCGTTCGATTAGCTATATAAATACGATACTCGAAAAAATGTTCTTATTAATATTGAAATAGCTAATATACAGCTCAATAATATAATTCAAATACTATCAAAATATGCATAACGTTTTGGTCCATATTTAACTAATATAATATTACTACCTACAAAAACGAACGATTAGCAATTTTCCTCGGTCCGAAATATTTATTTTCTGCGTAATTACGCGTTAAATTGAATTGGAAGTATTCGAAAATATAGAGATAAAATTGTAACACGTATATTATATTATGTTAACCGATATTGTTTCGTATTAAGTTATGTAACAGATATTTTAGACCGTGTACTTTGATATTTTCTCGTCGTACATGAACTATGAAAAATATTTAACTGCCTGAGAAATAATAGACTCACGTTGAATATATTCTATAGACGGATTTGACTGTTTTTACAAACAGCTGCATTACAAAATAAAACATGTGCTCGCCTTTTAATTATTAACGCGTACGGTATTTATACGGAATTTTTTTTATCGGGCCATTCGATAAAATCCGTACAATTAAATGTTCATACGACAGAAATGATCGACAGTATCTGGCTGTAGAAAACAAGCAAAAAACCGTCACGCGCATTAAAGGACGGTTGAACTTCAATATTATTCGTACGTAAACATTACGCAGACGAAACCGGACATTTTAGGGCTATTGTTCATAGTGGAACTCGATCGTTTTAATATTGATAGGATAATTCAATAATTAAAATAATATCGAAAGGGAGTGGAATCGAATAAGCCATTGTTCGGTATATGAATATGTGGTGTAGTTTATTGGAAGCGAAAAATGGACAGGCAATTATTATGCAGTCCTTTAACGAACAATTATGTAACATTATAGGAACTTCGTTATTCAACAATAGGATATTACGGCGAATAATCGTACATTCTTTTTTATGCATTTACGCGTATAGACGAATTTTGTTATGTATTAGGCGCGATATACCACATTTTTGCTTGTTTATGTTTGTTCAACGGTTTGGAGTTGTGTTAGCGTACACAATGGTATGCCACGAAAAACGTAAATGGTACCTATTATGAGAATGATAAAAAACAAAGAGGAACTCACCATAACTAAAATGGTTTTAACAGCTTCGGCTACGGCGGCGGCCGCTGAATCGACGGGGGTGTTCCCGAGATACTTGACATCGAACGTTGTCTGATCATCTTCAGCGGCGATCGCGGCCCCGTCGTCCGCATTTTGTCCAATCGCCAACGATTTGTCTTCCGATAATTCTAAATAAAAATAAATTCATATATATATATATATATATATATACACGCACATAAAAGCTATTATTAGACGAATACAAATAAAACGGCGTTTTCAGTTTCGGGCGTAAACAAATAATATACATATATGGTATATGTATTTCTCATTGCCAAATACCATAGTATATATGATTCGATACTCCTACGTTCTAACTTGTACAATAATCGGCCCGGCATACGGTATTTACCGACAATTATAAGTCGACTTTAGATCTTAAAATATATTCGATCCCGGTCCTTTCATTAAGACAATTACGAATGTACAAGACACGGTGACCTAACAGTAATTTCGTACAGTTGTTTCCAATTACATTCAATAACAATAATTCTATTAAAACATTATTCGGGGTGTTCAACATATACGTAATGTATACTCGGAACAATGATCTCACTTAAATGGCTTTCAACGATAAGTGAAAATTTTTTTTTTTTATTTTCATTACACACAAATGTTGATGAACTAAACTATGCCAATAAACTGTCGAATATGCATAACAAAAGTCGAAACGTATATTTACAATGTATTCTAAATGACACATCTCTTAATCATGAACTTCAGTGTGTAACGTCATGTCGTTAAAATGTTATAGCGAGAGAAAAAAGAAATCCTATACATTATATACACATTTATATAAATGTATATTACTCGCTTATGTGTAACAATAAATATTGCAAATAAATGTAAACTGTTTCAATCTAATAATTTCAACGTTAATTTTTAGGCGCCTACATCTACCTAATAGAAAACATGCAACTATAAATAAAAAACACTATTTTCGCGGGTATAGCGTAAACGTTATATTCATTATATATATATATATATATATATATATATATATATATATATATAATAT
>JAIPRN010000532.1:0-23679 GCA_025469175.1 Geopemphigus sp. TES_GeoC_2020 | reverse complement strand
TATATATATATATATATATATATATATATAATATACTATTTTGCGTATACACGCTGAATTGTTCGAGGAAAGTATTTCTGCCATTAATAATTAAAAGACAACGTAAAAAGTAAACGTTTTCGATATTATATTGGAATTAAGAGGTCCACTACTTTTTATATATTTTTTAATAACAATGTTAAACACATTTCGTAAATTATTTTATCGTATTTATATACTCGTAGTTTTCTTTTACTGTATACATTTCAATACACAATTTATTTGTTTTTATAAAAAGGAATAATAATAATGAAAATAAAAATGAAAGAAAGCGATCTAACCAAACCGGATAGCTAAAGTTATTCGAAAATTGGCCGAGTTGGTAAATTTAACGTAAATATATATAATTTACAATTCGTGAGAGTTTTCATGTGATGTATTAATGTTTCAAGTCATTAAAATAAGAATAAATAAAAAATATATTGGATTATAATTTATAGTATTAATCGAATTACCATAACTACGAAAAATGTAGAAATCATATTTTTATGCGAGATCCATACGATGGATATAAAAATATTACAATATTCAATAACTGATGAACCACGTGTAAATTACAAATCAATTTGTTATGCTGCACTTTCAAAATTTATAAATAAACCAGTAAACGTCATACACCTATAAAACTAAATAATAAATATTGTAATTTCCTAAGACTTCACATATCCTAAAAAGTGATTATTATCAAACGATAAATACTTAATTTTCTATATTTAATACATACGAGAATATAATATAGTTACATTAACCATTACCTAACGGCAAAAAAGTACACAAGAAATATACAAAACCTTAGTGTTGAACACGAATTTCGCTTTGCTCATCTTGACGCTAACTGGCTAGCATTACTTTAGTAGTACTATTATTATTAATTTAAATTCGAAAGCAACGAGTACAGCTCGTTAAATTTGGAAAACGATTCTGTACAATGCTTGTGATTTAGCGGAAAAAATCAATAAAAATATAAAATATACGAGTAACAACATTGGTAGTTTCCAAAAATATAATTGGGTTCGATTTCCAACTTAATCATGTTCGTTGCCTAAAAAAGTGTTTCTAATATAAGGGAAAATACACATCAATGTATATATATATACGTATATTATATTCCTTTTTAACTCAGAATTTAAAATTAAATAACATCCTGGAATTTGGTTCGCCGCATGTGTTTACGTGAATACTACAAAACGTTTAAAAATAATATTTACCGATAATTATGCCAAAAATTATTGAATTCAATCCAAACTATTTATGATTTATTTTAAAACATGCTTATTCAGTATTATCTTTTAGTAGGATGGGTAATGTTATTGTAGCATTGGGTTTCGGGAATATTATTAAAATATTATTGACGCGCTTTATCTATACTATATAGTACTTATTATAATTTAGTAGTATATAATAGGTGAAGCAACTATAAATAGTTTTTGAAATCGTTTGTATATTTCGATTATTAAAAAATTCGTTTCTTTCGACAGTAAAATTATTGTGTTTCTAAAATTTATTCCGTCGTTTTGATTAGAAAATTGTTTTTTTTTAAACAATTCAAACAATTTTATTTGAAAATTGTCACGTTTTGACAAATATTTATTATACTTAATGTATCGAATAAATCAATTTTTAACTATCTATAGTCTTGGCGCATCAAGACAAATAATGTTAATAGTTCATTATTGATTAGAATTGCATCAATAATGCGTGAAGTGTTCATAACGAATAAGTTATTACACGTATTTTTTTCGGACGCTATTAATTGAATTTAATAAAACGATATTAATAGTATCTACTAATCAAATACACAATTATAATAATTACTCGCAATTTTGCAATAAACGATTAAACGTTGATCTTCATTATTTTAATTCAAAGGTATATAATATGTATACATATATTTTTTTTAACGTTGTTTTTTAAAATAATATTTGCTCGTTAATTTCTAATAAGAAATTTGAAATGATGGTAAATTATCGTTAAAAGTTTGTCAACGGCAAAGTAATTTATCAAATATTTGTATAGATTTGTGGAAGAATATTAAATTAATCGTTTAATTAAATACCTTGTACAGAAATAAAATTATATTAGGTAGTTAAAATGGAATGTTCTAAATCGGAAATTGCCGTATAAATTGCCCTACATATTAGATTGAATAAAGTATGTATGTAACAGTTAACTTAAAAGAATAGGTTCTGAATTACCAATTAATTTGTTTTTCGTCTTACTAGTGATGTACCTATAGAATTAAAGTTCAAGAAACATGTAAAAACCATTTATATTTATGTACGTAGCATATCGCTGTGGCCAAATAAACGCGTATAATATTGTACATAAAGGAATGTTTATTATACCTATATATCAATTTAATGGCATTCGTTTTCTATGAATTTTTCTGCGTTTCAACCTTTAATCTTTATTAAGTGTTATGTATAAGACATTTTACCACAACTATGCGAAAGAATAACCGAGAATAATTTTTTTATCTACGTGGTTATTTTAACGATACAATATATGTCAGGTTAAAATATTTAATGTCACCTCTGTTGTCCGAACAACACTCAAATCGAAATAGTACGTCAATTAGCTATCAAACACTACTCTAGACTCCTCTCAAAATCATTAACACATACCAACATTCTAATTCCCTCACTCTCGTGTAATTCTCTCCTGGGAAACCCAATGCGCCGTTTGAAACGGTAATGGTGTAGAGACTAACTGAAATAAATATAAATATAAAATACTAAAAAAATCACGTTGGGTTCTATTATTGGATACGTCTCCCTCCTCATCTGACTTAAACGAAAAATATCCAATAATTTACTTATTGTGCCTTTTTTGGAACCAGATTGTAAATATTCTAAAATAAAATATAATCGTAAATGCGTACAAAGTCTAGAACAAATGCGTAAGCGTTAGCTAATAAATAAATTCGTTTTATAATATAAAACAGTATTATAGTTTTTCAGTATTGGTTTAAAATAAAAAGTTTGTATTAAATCAATCTGTATATTAGGTTTCTTTATATAATACGAATATTAAACATAATGTTTAATTATTATATTTCTATAATCGTATATATGCAATTAATTGAATTATTTCTAAAACTACAATTATCGTAATGATAAGTAATTTTCTATGTAAATAAATTTAATTTATATTTAAACTGGTTCGAGATAAAAGAAATTCAATCGACATTAAACAGACGATCGTACATAATATATTACGTAAATGAAATATTCTATGACGAATATAAAATTAACCAATGCCAAATTTACGTGAACCTAAATCGATTAAATTTTGTATCGAATTTTTAAAATATCTTTTTAATAATTATTGCATCAATAATGAACTTGAAAATATAATAAATTTTTCACATTTTGTTTTTTTTACACTTATTATAAATGATTTAACGAATATTAGTCCATTTAATCGTAATCAATAGTTGTGTTATTGTTTTTGAAGCTAAGGCAAATACGATATTTTATTTAATTAATTATTCTTTTTATCGGCTGCGAGTATTTGTAGTAGAAAAGATAACAGTATATCCAAAAGACAGTAACCGTTGACAACGTGCGTATATAATTATAGTCGCAACAGTTAAATAAATAAGTCTGATATAATATTTACTTAGGCGAGGCTGTTATTTCCTAATTAACATTCGAGAGGAAGAAAATATATTTTGTTTATTGTACCGAAAATAACATTACATACTTAAACAAACTGTAAGCGCATTATATTATACTCGGAATTGATAATCATTTCTGTTTTTTTTTAATTATCAAGCGAGTTATTTTAATATATTTTTTTAAATGACCGTGTATTAGTTATTTTAAGTACTTTAAGTGGTATTCTATGTGTGTGGATGTGTGTTTATAACGTTTTTGCGAATTGTACCTACGTATAATAAAATATGTAAAGATTAATAACATACGAAAGATAATAATATACATATATATTTTATGAATATTTATTTTCTATAAAATATATTGAAGTATTCAAGTTTTATGTGTAATTATACACAAATTAAAGTTCAAAATTTTTAACGATATTCGTTATCATTATTTATAACGATAATAATTCATATTTTTCCTCTAAACCCGTTGTAAGGTCTATATAAAATCTCAGATTTTTGATTAAAACGTGAAATCATAAATTTGTACTAACGTTATTTTATGGATATCAACTTAACAATAATATGGGTAAATGCATAATATGTTCGTTTTCATAGTGTATAGAAGGACTATTATGGCGGGCATAAGTCAAAAATAGCTCAACACAGCTAAATAGATTCCGAAAAAAATTGCTTAATATTACGGCGTGTTAGCCTTCTAATAGTGTTAGAAATAGAAATCTTTAAACAAAAACGATAACTGGCACGAAAATGTATTAACAAAAATTTAAGCGTATTTATCGACTGAAGAGTTTTACACGAATGTGTTTAAAATAATTTATTGAAACGACATAATTGAGCAAATAAATTATCAATTAGTAATAATTTTAATGACGGCTCGTGCGTAGTTGTATCACTGAAATAACCATATAGATTATTTTAATAGATTTTTTAACATACAGTTATGATATTTTTAAAAACTTTTTTAACAACACGTAATAAATTATATCTGTGAAAGAATATATACAAACACATATATACAATATTTAAGAGGAATATATTTCTAGTTGGCAATCCATTGTTTATTTTTTCCAATTATTAAATTATGAACATATAACATAAATAATAATATTGGTAGTTAAACAATAAAAATAATGTATATTCTTTAATCTCTATCGTTTTTACTTATGTAAATTGAAAATAAAATCTACTGGTACCATACAATGTAGTTTTAATTATTGTTTAATTAATAGCGACTGCGTACATTTATGTACGTAACAAAATATTTAATATATATTGATTAAAACTTTTTTACTGATGACTGCGCGTAGATTAATATGAACATTTTCTGTGTACGAACATTGACCACATTATATGGGATGTTGGGTACGTAAATTAATCGTCAAATTATTTATTCGATACTAAACAATTGGGGTTGAAAATCGCGGGTTCGATTATCGAAACGTTTGATTAATGGACAAAATCGCTTTTGGACGTTTCAAACCAGTTGTTTAAATTTGCGGGAATTATTTTTAATCATCGTTATTATTACCTAAGTACAGCTAAATTTTGCACAACCGCTATAACAATCACCTGTACCGTAAAACGTGCAAATTGATTATATTTAATGAATCTTTCGAAGGAACACACACTCATCAATAAACGACGAATTACGCTTGACCGAACGTTTGCGTCTTTATTTCATTACGGATTATAATTTTATTGGATGACGACGGTATGGACAACGATAATATGGTTTATACGTGTATGAGTTGTACAATATGTACGGTATTACTGTAACGGAAGACTGTTTCTGGACGTCATTTGCGATCGTTATATAAACACGCGTGCTTAAATGTTCGAAAAAAAATGTGTTAATCGTTAATTCATACTGGTAATTATTACGGAAATAATATTCTTTTTTATTTTCCAACGTCACATAACTCGACAAACCGGTTTGAAACTACACATACGCACATACTAATACACAAGCGAGTGTAATTACGTATTATCATGAAAACGTCAATGGTCCATACGATTTTATTTTATTAACGCGCATTTTTTCTCTCGCTGTGATGCAAATTGGAGACACATATAAACGTCCGATATATTGCGTATATTAACACCGACCCAGATAACAATATTGCTCACTGATAAGTACGTTTACGGTCGAACGAATTATTTACGCGTAATTGAAAATGTGTTTCCCTCATCTTCCGATACTTGTATTACGATAAGTTTTAATCGCGATTACATTGCGCAATATACCGTCAAACGCGTAGAATTTACGTTAGTCGCAATTATTTCCGACGACAAAATGCAAAATTATCTAGCGATAATTCGTACATTCTACCGAAACTCCGATATACCGTAACGACCGCCGCATAATCACCAATTTCATTTCGAGATATGTGTGTATAGCGCATTTATATATATTTGTACTACAAAGGAATCTGTATAAATAGTACGTTGTGTTTTGAAACGATCAAAATAGATTTCGAGTTCGTCAAATAACAAAGTCCGATCAAATGTGACCACGTTTTTATGGCGAATACATGGGCGAACACGACGTTCGAATCACTTTTGTTCATTCGTTTCTACCGTCGGCGTATGTGTGCCTGTGTTATGCATCCTACTACTCAATGTATCCGTTACGTTATTTCCGAATAGTCGATTTTACACGTGTACCCGATAACGTCAATTTCACACGCTGTAGTACTACGAATACACATAAGTGAAACTGGCGAAAAATATATTACTTTTACACATTACCAATGTACAGAGATGTTGTGCATATCTTAATTCACGTTGTTTTGTTCAATGTTATAGAAACGACGAATTCGACCAACCGCCGCTTTAGAATCGCGTGTTTTTATTTTTTCGTAAAATCGTCGTTTGATAACATCGATGGATATCGAGATAAACTGATACTCAGAATACGATGACCCGAAACTATCGAGTTTAATAATATACCGTCAAAACATGACCAATAATAAATGTATACATATATAAACCGTAAAAAAAACTCGAAAATGTGTACTCGCCGCTGAGAAATTACAACGATATTGATTAGTTGATCATTACAGTAGTGACGCCTTTCTATATTTAGGTTATCGCGATTTTAAAATAATAGGAGTTTGACACGACTAGTAAAATATAGTCTGAGCTCTTGACCTATATGGGTCCTTTTTTATTATATCGCCCGTAATTGGATTAGCGACGAACCATTTCTTCATATATCAAAAAATGTGTTTTTTTATTCACATAAAAATGCGTGGTTTTTTAAATATATTTATATTTCAATCAATAACAACAAATTTTAAATACATCACGCGCGTATACACACATACATACATATATATATATATATTGATTTAAACATTTTGCTCTGTAATTTTTCAAAAAAAACGTTACACACATTTCAATAGTGGACAAACTTCAAACCGTCTGTGAATCGAACGTAATATTTAATTTACACGCCATCGACCGAAAATCAAATTTATTTCAAAATATTGTTCATAACAAAAAAATAATTCATTCACCATGACACATTCTATATATCGTAATAACACGACAGTTTGTTTTTATCGTGTGCCTAATGATTACTTTAACAGTTTGATTGCAATTCCATATCGATTTCGATATTAAATTACGCTAATTAATAATACATATATTAATTGACGTACTAACTATACCTATTCGTCTTTTTGTTTTTTATTTTCTAACATATAGAACAGAGTCCAAGAATAAATGGAAACTGCCATTTATAAAGATTTTATGTTCACGGACACATTTTTAAAGAACAGGCAAATTGTTTCTCTCGTACAATATGTGTTTGATTTTTTACTAATCGCACAATAACAATTTATTTTCAATTGTTTTCTAGGAGTTTAATATCTGTTTAATTCATAAGTTATCTAATAAAAACAAAAGAAATCGCGTAGATTTTTGTTTCGTTTAAATCTACCAATCAAAATATTATAGTTATTGTGAATTTGTTTTAAGGGGAGATTAGGGAAAACGATCCCCATATGTCCATTTTTTTTTTATATAAAATTTCGCTTGTAATTTTGCCATTTATGAAAATTATAATATAATTATTACGAAATGTTCATTAACTTTAAATAATAAACTTCAATATGTGTGTCACATTTCTTAGCTTAAATGATTAAAAATGTATTTATGAAAAATTATTTGGTAAATAAAGTAATAATTTGTTCCTACGAATGAAAAAATATATTCGATTAATTATTATACAAATTGTATTGTCTCAGCTAACTGTATTATATTAGTAGAGTCATATTAACATGGATGAATATTGATGACAATTTATCTAAAAGTCATTGAAATTAAGTGCTCCAAACAAAGATTTTTGTTGAAATAACAACGAAAAACGTTGAAGCATGAAATATGTTCTTGTGGTTGTATTTATTCTTCCAAATAACAACCAATTACTGTAAGCCGGAATCGAAATTTAAATTCGTAACAGAAACAATTTTAACGTAAATAGAAATAAAAAACAAACATGATCACAAATTTTCAAATTTCGTTTATTATTGTTATTAGAATAAATTGTTAGCAATATTTTATTTTTCACGTTATCCAATATAAATAAGAATTAAAAAAATGTCGAATCAAATCGGTTGATTGATCGGTTTTTAGACAACTTTTTGTAACGTTTTTTGTTTCACGACGTGTTACTGTTTTTTGTTTATTCTAGTTTAAAAAGAAATCATATAAAAAAAACTTTAATTCGATAATTATTAATAAACCTAAAATTTGTTAAAATAATAATATATAATCACCTAATGGATAAAATTAAGTAATTATAAAACTTGTAATTTTATTTTATTATAATATTTAATTGATCTTCTAATTAGCTAAAAATACTATCGTGTATTTATACTTCATTTCATATATATTATGGTCGCCTAATTTTTTTTTTTATTAAAAGATATAATACTAAAGCTGAGAATGGTACCCAATTTTAGTCACGAAATTAAGTTACGGCTACTTCGCTAATTAGTTTATGTAAGTTACGACTACCTTATAAAAAGAGAACTAATAATTAAGTAATTTCTTAAATAGTTATTTACGTACGAATATAAAGAATTATTTACGTTTAACTATAAATTAAAATAAACATTTATTTACTGTTTTGCTTATTATTGTCTTACTATTATTATTGTTTTCGATAGTTAAATTCTTTACTAAAAATCAAGTAAAAAATATGAATTTAAAAGTTTAAAATTACGATAATAATGAGTTACGTTCCTCCTTAGTTGTTATTATTATATAACGAGTTGAGTTACAAAGTTGGCAAAAGAAAAACTTATTAATTTAACGATTTTCAATAACTAGTTACTTCTCAGCTTTACCTCGTATATTTTCATATCGATATTAGAAAATATTTCTAAAAAAAATTTGTAGTAAAATATTAACCAACTGGTTTCCAACTCCCGAGGCAAATTAGTCTGTAAGCCATTGTAAACGATAATTATCAAATTCATAATTTAAATACAAATAGTACAAATATTAAAAATAAATTAATGTGATAATGGAGAATTTATTATAAGAACTCAATAATATCCGTTTAATATTAATATTAACGTATAATAATAAACACAACGTCTTTAGGTAATATATTGAAATATGTTTGCTATTGCGTTGATCAATTTTGATTATAAACTATTCGTTTTATTCTAATAAAATATTTTATTTTTAACCAATCTATCAAAACATCTAAAAATGTACAGATGATTAATAATTAAGTTGGAGGGTTGAATGTCGGATTTTCGAATAAAGTAACATTTCGTGGTGGACACTTGACGTAAATTAACGTCTAGGAGCGTATGAAGAATAAATATAGGTATTATAATAGATACAATTAAATTTAACAGAGAATACAATTTGACTATTGTTGCGAAAAACCAAATTAAAATTATTACCTAGTAATAGTATACTTAAAAATTGTTTTTAATCAAAATTTCGTACTATTATTAAATAAATAAACAAACGAATATATATATACATTTAATTAATGATACCCATATCGTTATATATTTATAATTATGTCAAATCGAAATGAAATTCGTGTATTATAATTAATTAAAACCCAGTACACGTACGATTCAATTTCTCGTATAAAACATACTACATAAATTATGAACTTCACACTTTCATAGGCGCGAGTAAATTAAACGTAAAAATAAAGACTTGATTGTTTAAACTTTTTTTAACACGTAACGTAAACAGAATTTAAAACGCATATACAACATTTTGTACGGTAGTAGATAACATTCCCTAAAAAATTATGGGAAAAAAATTGTAAATAATTGCTACAGAAAAGTAAAAGAAATGACTATATCGGTTATACATATATAGGTAATTTTTTCCAAGTATAGATTTGTATCAATCGATTTCACTGTAACTTACATTACATGTTCGTCCTTCTTTTACACGAGTTGGATTCGTATAACGCCTAAGGAAGTGACTCCATTACGCGTATCGACAGCATACATATTATAAAAAATACGCGTGTTAAACGCGTTATACTTAAAAATGGATGTTTGAAAAACTATTCCGCGTAAAACGTAAACATACAAGTATACGGTATTTGTCGATATTATAGGTCCAAAGCGATTTCATTCAAAAGTCATTATAAAAGCGACATTTACCGTACAATAATTATCTATTCATACATATAAAAGTGAAAAAAAATATATTTTTGCACGATAATCTAGAAAACCCCTTGGCCAATTTCAATGAGAGTTCTGCGTATAAATTCGGCCGTGGAGTGTCATAGGTCATTTTTATTTCATTAATTCGTCATGATCAGACAGACCGAAACCAAAATTAAAAGTTTTGCAGCTGTGCGCCGGTTGTCCTTGACAACTGATTTGTAGCGACAAGTGTTTAAAGAAAATAAATAAAATCTTTTTCGGATAAACGATTAATGATTTATCGTTTGGTACGTCTGTTGGAAGCCTAAGCGCGTTTTTGTTATCGCTTATTATCTTCCAATTATTTGTACGTATTCGTATATAAATTCGAGGGTTAAATATCGGTACGCATTATCAAAAACGAAACGTTTAGGTTTGAACGTTTAGCGGAAAAAATTAACACGACCCGTGCGACAAAGCTAAGTTTACCATCTATTAGTCCACTATAAGAAAGATAAATTCTTCGCGACTTCGCGTATTCGTCTCTCCCTATAAATACGTGAAATAGGTGTTGGCGGTCAGTTATTGCGCACACGGACCTCACGTCATATACATCGTTAGTGTACGCGCGTAATACGACGAGTACATCGTATAGAAACGACGTAAGCACGTGTACATTGTTCCCCCCCCCAACACACACACACCCAACACTTTTATCCGACGCTAAAATAATTGTCGCGCTAGAGATTATGTAGTAAGAAAATTAACGCCGTCGTTTTTCCTATTGTATGGCTTGACAAATGAGGAAAACATTACGTCATCATTACGCCGATTTTCTAATTTCGCTGAGCCATTATTATTGGGGGGGTAGCGGCGCGAGCGATGTCGATGTCGAAATACGTTCCCGTACAATTGCAACGTAACTTGTTGCGTAGCGCGCGACGTTTGTACGGGCTGTGTACCCGACCACTTGTCCGTCAACTTCGGTCTACTATCGGCCGTAAGTTTTATGCCGGCCGCGTTTGTTCCGTTCTCGAATTGAAATCGCGCATTTCCAAGGCGACACATATACGCGCGCACTACTCGCCACGCGATCTCTGTACATTCGTTCGTTATTTCGTATTCGAACGCAACGATTGTCGTTTACGCAGGACGGCGATTCGGCGCTGAATAAAAGGTCCGTTTGACGCGACTATTCGTCAACGAAACACGAACGTATCCACCGCCGGTGTCTCGGACGCACGGCAATTGTTAGCGGTTCAGCGAGTCCACCACGGCCGGGCGTACGTCGTGCCGTCGTATAAATTGTGAAAGCAATTACGTTTCATCGGGTCGAAGCGTTGCGTACAGACGGTTTCCGTGAAGACCGACGTATTATCATTCAAAACGTTACCACCGTATAAAGATAATTTCACGTTTTCCCGAAAGTTCTGCCGAGTTCACGAATGAAAACCCACGTTGCGTACACACGAGTGCTACACACAGTAACGGAGAAAGAAAACGAATTCTCGCACCACGAACGATTTGATAAACGTATAGCACTTTCGTTCGTCGCGTGGTACTGACGAATTTTCGGTTCGAAGAGTAAATCAACACGTTACGATAATCGATTATTTTAAAACAGACGTCGATTACCGGTAGTTTCACTTACTTTTGTGTTTAGAATTTCCTTTCCAAATGGATTTGAGTGACAATGGCATTATGGCAGTGTACACGCGAGTTTCGTTTCGTTATTTTCGTATACCACACGTGTATCGAACAAATACTATATTATTTTCTATTTAGAACCGCGTTTAAAGTTATAATAACAGACAAGATTAACGTAAAATTTCGCTAACTGCGCGTGTGACAAACTCGCGTGCGAACTACAGCAACTCTTACCGTACACTGCTCGCCTAACACGTATATATAAAAACGCACGATCGGTGGCGTGCGCGTGGTCTCTCTCATTCTCTCACTCACTCTTTCCCCTCGCAAGTGTTCTCCTTTAACCAAACGACGCGCGTACAATCTGAACAGCTGTGTAACATTTTTCGCTGTATAGGGAACAACGCGTATAAATTATATATATATATAATTACGAAAATTATGTTGGTTTATACTTTATACATTTAGCGTGACGACTCATCGAAGGCATATATTATATATGTAAACCCAAAAACTATGTAACGCGTACAACTAATTTTGAGCAATCCTTTTCATGGATCGTTTTACGTTCAAATACAAGAGTTTGCGTTTTAACATATAAGGCTACTCCTAAGTAACACGAAATTCGACAATTACATTTTTCTATTCGGAATACGATTGGTAAACGGGTATTTTAGAATTTTGAAGTATAAGCTTATATTATTAAAAATGTCGCGTGATAAAACGACAATATACCTAAGATACTCGACTTCCTAATAATCAATCTGTCGTGAAATAAACAACGTGTATATATATATAACGTTGACGCTTTAACTAATATCACATAACTTATAATTTGATAAGAAACGTATAACAAGAAGCAAACACGTTTTGAATAAGTTTTGTAACTTTGAATTTGTTTAAAACTCCCTCACGGCAATACACAGTAAAGCAATATCTATATTCACAATTATATATATAGTTTAATTAAAAATTGTTTTCTATCGATAAATTTGTGTAGCATTTAATATATTTAAATCATGGAATATTAAGGTGAAAAATACAAAAATAAATCTAATAATATATAAAAAATAGTTTGTGTAATACTTGTTTGAAATGTCAAAATTGAAATCACGAATTATATAATTAAACACAAAGGATTCCATGTCGGGAGAGCTTTTTCCGGAAAACCGCAAAACAATATTAATGTATCTAACAAATAATAATATCCATACCATGTGTGCCACTTGTTGGAATATAAGGATTTTTTTTGTAATATAATATTAAATTTTGTATGCACAAATCATAAAACACGAAGTCTTTGTAGTTAAAAAGTGTATTAAATCATTATTTTTAAATGTAAAACATTTATACTTGCTGTTAGTAGGTCTAAATATACAATATTATGGAAATTGGTTGATCTATAGGTAATAAACTTGTGGCTAAAAACGATCAACGGTAGAATAATACTTCCATAAAAATTCACATTCGATTTTATTACGAAAATAGATTTATTTGAAGTTGTTTGATATTATCAATATAATCAAAACTGTGTTGTTTTAACTGGACATCATTTTATTTATAAGTACATATAAATTACGCGTTGCGTTGTGTATATAGTGCCATTTATTAATAAAGAAAAATTGAAAAACAAACAAGACATGAAATACAACATAATTTTGAACTAGTAAATCGAAAACACAAATTACTTGGTATAACAGTAATATGTTTATTATTGTTGTGTATACAATAAATTGAAATGTAATTGGTTCAATTTCTTTCAAAAAGTATGGTAAAATAGGAAATTATTGTATCGTTTTTTCTTAAATAATACCAAAACCGGCGAGATTCATTTCGATTTCATGACTTTTAATCATTGTATTATATGTTTATAGAAACGGACAATTTATTAACATTATTCCAGACCATTAACCAAGTAATACGAACTCAACATTTATGATATTTTGTTATGTATTATATTTAGTTTTTAAAAACACAACGGCAAAAAATATTATTTTTACAGTTTGTATTTAATTGCATTTTCATATTTTCGAAATGCGGTGGTTTATTATCAATTAGCCGTAATGGTCGACTACCTTTTAAGAGCATCTTTCTCACAAATATAACTAAATGTTAAACAAAGTTAATAAAATAATATTTAAAAAATAAATCGACATAATATTTTTCTATTAAATATTTGTTCCCCCACGAGCTTATTGCATTTAAAAAAAGACACGTTTTTTTTTACGAGTTTCGTTTTTAATTAAATTGACTTTTGTTTTGACGGTTATATATAAGTTATTATTATTATTCGTTTGTTCATATTATTAAATTTGTTTTATACATTTACAAATACTATTTTATGCTGCTGATACACGGTTGCTACTTACAAATATAAACAATTTAGACAATATATACATAACATTTCGACGCACCGCTATTTAATTTTAAACAATGGTGTACCTACCAATGTTATCCTTATTTATTATTTTTGATTTGTATTCCTCGTAAGTGTACATACATAAGATAATAACGTAATACCACTAAAAAAAATTTGTAAATTAGTGTGTTTTTACTTCTATATATATATATATGTATGTATATACAAAATATTCCATGGAAATTTGACTAATGCAATTTACATTTTTTAATAAGATTTCTTCTATTCTATATTTTGACGTGTTTTTAGTTTAATAATTGCTTAGTTCCTATGCTACAATTATTTAATTAAAAACGGGTTTTCATACTTTTTATGATTAAAAATAAAAATTTTATTTTATTTGAAATGTTTTTGCAAAATTTAAAATAGGTGTTCTATGAATTAAAAAAAAAATAGAAACTTCGATTAAAAACGTTTTTATAAGTTTAGAAACATACAGTTGACAATTTATCTTCAATAAAAGTTTCTAATTTTAAAAATATATATTTTTATAATTAATTTATAAAGTTGTTATTTAGGAATTTGCAAGAAGTTGTAAAATAAAATACTTTTTTATAAATTTATTCTCGTAAAAACATAAAATATTAAAAATTCCATAATTTTAACACGTGATTCCAATATATATATATATAAATAAACTTATATTAAATACTTAAATATTGAATAGAACAAAAATTATCACGTTTGTCAAATCTCAGCAGAACACCTGTAAATATATAAATGCGTACTTAATACTTATTTTGTAGATACCAAATTCACGAACATTCTGAAAACGAAAACTGCACAGTAAACGAATATTTACGTATAATCGCATCAGATATGGCAGACACGTGTTAGAAAAGATTAAAATTACTATGTGGCCCCATATTGTGTTGTGTAGAATGTAGTTATTATATAACAACATCTTGTAAATCACTTTCCTGAGTTTAAAAGTTTATTATTTCACTAGGAAATACATATAAAAATTAATGTTCTTCAAGCGATACAAGAAGCGTCATATTAGTGGTCGTTTTAATAACAAGATAAGTAGTTTGTTGTTTTAATTTTTATTTTCAACGGTATGTATTATACAAATTTAGATGAAATATTACAACGAAAAATCGTCGTTCGTTGTTTTTCGTTTGTCTTAAGGAGGAAAACAAATATAGTAATTATTATTATTTATAAATATTTTTAAAAAAAATAACTGAATGTAATACCTCATTTGACTTGACCGGAATTAAGTGACATAATGAAAGTGAATATTGGATAAGTAATTTGTAGGTGTGTGAAAAACTCCGTTATTTTTCTTCCATTTAAATCGTAAAAACGATTATATGTAGTTATTATATTTTTAAAACGACTCTAATCAAAATTTAATTAACACTTACTTTTGATTATTAGCGTGAACATACCAATCGGTATTTTGCCAATTACACGATGAAATTCTCTTGTAGTAATGACGTCCCTAAAATATAATCAATATTTAAATTAACAATCGATATCATATATTACGTGTACCGCAATGGAAATGATTAAATTTTCCACCCTAAAATATATTTATCGAATTTAAAATAATCTCGTTACTCCATTATGTATGTAAACGTTACATTCAAATATAATTTAAATATTTCAGTACCTATTTAAAATACAATTGTTCGCTAATCTTTATTATATTAACAACGATGATAATCATGTAATTATATAACTAAGCAATATAGATAATAAGGATACTAACTAGATGACGATGGACGCTATTAACGTCAATGATAGAAAAAGCGTTAACGATCAATATTTATATTGATTAAATGTATCGTATGTATATTCAATGATAATGAAAGATTCTTTAATTACCCATACTATGTTTATTTTTCACTTTTTATAACTTTTTATATAATTATTTGAAGAACAATACGGTAGAAATTATCGTTCAATTAGTTTAATTAAATATAAACGTAAGTCGTATTCAACGAAAATTTAGAATATGCAATTGTTTAGTAATTTCTAATATTATTTCGCAGGTTTTTGAACGAAATATCGAAGTAAATTAGTAAATTTCATTAATAAAAACGCGAATCAGCAATAACGTTATAGTTATGAAATTTTAGTATTTTTGTTCACCGGTCAGTTAAAAAATATAAAAATAACCGGAAACTAATGATAAATGTAATTCCTATAAATAATAACTTATAAAAAATGAATCGTCAATTCATTAATATCCAAGATACACGTTTAAAAATGGAAATATTAAAACCGATACGATAATGAATTGCCGTATAAATTACTTAATAATTACTTAGGTTGAATAGAAATAATGATATTTAAAAAATAATAAAACTTAAAAATAAAATGCACCGGACAATAATAAATGAATAGAATGCGACCATGTTTAAACAAACAGCGTTTAGAATGTAGTTTATTAATTCGTCATATTAATGGGTAAATAATAACGTACAACAACGAAATCAACATAGCTGACGATGATGACGCGATGATTGCAAAATCTGATTAAATAACATAGACAAGGAGCAAGGTCATTGTCAAAGATTGTATATATATATATATACACTATATAGGAATATTGACTTTAGTTGAATATTTAAGGTGATGTTACTTTTTAATCTAGTTTTTTTTTTTATGTAAAAAATATAGCCGAACTAAACAGGGAGTTATGATGCAAATAAATTATATACATGCTGTTGAATCTGTTATGATCATTAAGAGGGAGGAAAATATTTTCTGAGAAAAATCTACAATTACGGCGGTTTTGAAATGTTTCCATTTATTTTATCACAAATTACAATCTATTTTATTTCTTTGTATTTATATGTTTCCTGTTGACTATTGTTTTATAACATTCAGATTGCAAGTTCTTATTCATTTCACAAGATTATATACTTAAATAAAAATAAATATATATATATATAAATATTCTCAATTGTACACTTACATAATAGCAGAATAATACAATGACCAATGTAGGACGCTCATTATTATTCTCTTCACATTCGACAGCACTTAAATGTTAAACGTACTATATTTTATTTTACAATCCGTCCTGCTCGTCGTTGGATAACATTATTATCCGTCGAGTAAAAATAGTACATTTTACTAAGCCTAAAAGAAAAAATTACGTCAGTAATTTAAACGATAGTTCGGTAATCTGATTTTATGTTTCTTTATAATTTATATTTATGAACGATCATGGCTGATATTGGGTTTTGGTATATACAACAGGTTGTTTTCAAAAAACGGAAAATTATTTTCTAAAAATCTTAATTTAACACTCGTTTTTGTGTAATTAATAACAAACAATTTCTTAATATTTGCTAAAATTTTGAGGTATGTAAAGTTTAGCATCATTAAAAATACTAAATATTTTGATATATATAGTAAAAAATGATAAGCTGAATCATCTAAGAGTTATATTTGTTTTAATATGTATTTTAGAAAAAAACTTCGACTGTTAGCTACATACTTTTATATACGTTATAAGTAATTTAAAACTCACAAAATAGCAAAAAGAAATTACTTAGCTCCTTTATGAAAATAACAAATAACTATGGTTTGTTCTATATAGTCTAGAGGAATCATTTTCGTACGTCGGTCTGTTAACGTGTTTTTACATACGCCGAATAAAGCCGTTTAACATCAACAGACGTCACTACAAAAATTGCATAATTGGGCAAAATATATTTTGGAAGTTCTACTTTTTACCAAAAATTTGTACAATTTCTTTCAAGACCTTAAATTGTTTGTTTTTTTTTCTAACATATTTTTGGGATTTTCGCGTTTTCTTAAAAAATAATTCACAAATATTTCTCATCCGACTAAATATTCTTTAATTTCTAAATTGTTTCTTTGTACGCGATAAAATAAAATAACCTCTAACTTCACGTCTTGTCAATTGTAAAAATATCCTACTCCTGTTCAATAGCTTGGAGTCGAAATAAGTATGTAAAATCGTGAAATTTCGACCTTTAAATCATAAAGATAATTTATTAAAATATACAAGCGGTATATTTTATTTGTATTATACGATGCTTATGGACGTACATTTTAAATGATTTCACTTTTTATTTATGAAAACCTCATATTCTCAAACGGATCGACAATTTTAATTGCGCATATTTTGGAAACGTTTTATTAAACTATTTATTTGGAATAAATCGTCTTTAATTTTATTACGCTTATCGTAATTTGTAAGCTATATCAACTAAATACATAGAAACAAATCAATTTTCGAATGTGAACAAGTAGTAAAACTTAGTTTGAATTAAATAAGGATTTTAAATGACGTGTGTTTCAAACCATAATGGAACTATTTGTTTTTAAAACGTATACGTATTAATGATGTGTAAGATATACGGTTAGTTCATAGCATTATCATATATTCTATTGAATGTTCATAATTATTTTTGAGTTTGAGTAAATATGAATTTAATACATACTATTAACACACGAAAAAGTATACCTGCAATATACCGTATATGTTTACATTGTTAAAATAGAGTTTATCACGAATAGTCTTTGTTTGTAAAGTTATTGTTTTCTTTCGAAAAATTTTTAAATGTCGACTTACGTGGTTCATGCACCGGTACCTTCAAATACCTAGTTTATAATTTAATTTTAAAAATAAACTCGCAATATTTAAAAATACGCGTGTGTGTTTTAGATATGATAAGCGTATGATCGAGTTTTTAGTCGGTTTTAAGTCTACTTTCTTATCGATAATTTCTATGTACCCGAGATGTCAATATCGTTGTGCCGACTGAAACCAGCTTTCTGTCATTATTTTCTCTTTTAATAGCAATATTGCCAGATTTCGTATTCTACCTTATTATGTTTGACTTACATTTTTCTTTTTGACGTAATACATATTATATATATATATATATATAAATATATATTTTTTTTCTTTATATATATATATATATATATATATATTTATATTCACTACGAATGGCATGTATATATAATTAGGATGCAATTATAATTTTTCTTTTTTCTTATTCATCGAAAATTACGTTACAGAGAAAAATATCCTTATTTCGTTACAATATACTCTATAATTAATATCACATTATTACCTAATAGTAAATATAGTAGTTTCCATTATCGCAGACTCGAATGTGTTTTGTATTTTTAGAAAATTATTAATTATAGCAGAATAGTTAACACGACGTTTTGAATAAAAAAGTACTTTATCATCGAAAACAAACGAAGTGAAACCGAGTCGATTATATCGTGTCAACGTTGACAACGAATTATTTCACTATAATATGTGCGTGCTACAGGCTATTCACTATAATTATATTTAATTAGCTATTTCGCGCGTCTTTTATACAATTACGAACGCAATTACGCGTAAAAACGGATTTTATAAGTTGATCCGTTAACTCAATAGTATTTCGTGCGGTCATGAGAAATAGTCGCCCAAAGTAGGAAAAGTATCTATCGCAGGGCGTGGCAGAAATATCCAAAAATCCAATAATAGATGTTGAACGTTTATTATTACCACCCATAAGTACGATGTGAAAAATACGTGAACACATAGTTAGTACCATAGTACACCGTAATGTCTATTAATATAATATAATATAATATTAATAAATGTACTTCGTACTTTAATGTCTCGATATCAATTAGTGAACGTCGATTTTTTGCCATTTCTAGAAAACGAATAATTTCAAAAATTTCTCTCCATAACCCATCGCGGGTCGAAGAGCCTTCGTATTTCCCGATGAGTGATTTAACACGAAACGGGTAATATTCTATCGCCATTTACCAAACACTGCACGTGGTAATATGGTTAACGAGCGCGATTCGTTTGTACGATAATATTAGACCAAACGGACGTTCTTTACGTCATCTCAACGCTGGATAAATATGCGCAATCAGGATAATAAATAATTTTATTACATTATCGTCTCTTCCAATCGTGTTTCAGACGCTCGCAAGTAGAACGAAGTTCGCATAGTTCGGAAAATGACAAAACGTAGCTGAGCGAAAGTGTTTTGGTAATAATCAATCGAAATTTCAAATCATATGGTAAACACGTAGGTTTTTACTATTAAAACATACGTGTCGATGTCCGTAATGAATCTGTGATAATTCTACAAAAAAGACGACCGTGTTCACGGTTTTTCCCCTTCTAGCAGAATGTTTTGTAGATCGCGGCCACGATTTCCAATTATTTTTCCGCGATACGACGTGAACGTCTTGTAACACTTACCGCGCTAGGAAATAACCACATTATACGTATTGTAAATAACATTCTACGATTTGTTCACTTATAGGCTTCAAAATAATAAAACGCGCGTACGAAATTTACTAGGAACTTTTTATCGAACGCTCTAATACAATAATATGTTCGATGGCCCGAACGGTTAGGTTTCAAACGAAGATAAAGCAAAATCGATTTATAACACTCTGAGAACTATTATCGATAACGAATTAGAAAGTGTGAATAACATAGTATTTATTCGTATGGTTTAGTATTTATTTTATTTTTATGCAAACAAATTTCTATTGTCGTTAATATTACCAACACAAAAATTAAAAAAAAACAAAAAGGCAAATTATTATTTTAGCGAATTAGTATATTTCGTTCAAGCCTGTGTTATTACGTTTTACGTATTGTTATCAATTTCATTTTTTTCCCGTTTAAATTGAATTTCCGCGTAGAAAATTACACACACCGTTCGTCGAAGGACAATACGTACGTGCGCGAACGTGCAGTACATAAATATTATTTAATTTGTAAGCCCTGCCTCACAAACTAAAATCCAAACGACCCGACGTAACCTAAACGCATCTGAATATTTGTCATACAACAATTTGTATATCCGTAATAACAATACACGTAATTGTAGTCAGCGGGACGGTAGCAAGCTCGAGTAATTGAAACATTAAGCCGTTCTCGGGCTGATGTAAGCAAAATCGTCGAAACCGATCCACGATTTGTAATGACCGTGACCCCTATTTTTAAAGGCCAAGGTTTCCATAGGTCTTTGTCCGATCAGACTTCTTTAATCGCTATTCTTAACGCACCGTAAACGTTCCGGTTTGATTAAACGTTTTCACTGCGTACATCACAGGGGCGCGAGATACTCAGCGTTCAATATTCAAACGTACGCCACGCTCCGACGACAAAAACAATATTCTCTTTTTTCACATCAGTTTAATCCGGACGAACAAATAAACGTCATAATGATATTTAACATCAAGCGTTTATTAAAAAGAACAACCGGTTATTTATTAATTTTATTTTGCCCCCAGTGGTATCAATATTACAAATAATAATTCGTTCGTCTTTTTGTATTTTAATATATTTTCAAGAAAGTAATAAAAAAATTTAATTCTGCATACAAACATTTGAAATAAGAACGTAGTTTAATCATCCCTGTTCCTTAAAAATAATATCTAATATCGAAAGAATTTATTGTATAACTACACAGTAAAGTTATAATAACAGACGACTTGAGTGGGGGTTTTCAAATTTCAAATTTTCAACTTTGATTACTTATATATAGTTTAAAAAATAACGTTCAAAACATTGATACTGAAATAATATATTTAAAAGGGTTATATCGCGTTTTCAAAATGTTCACGATTTTGTACATTTTTAAAATATATTTTAAAGCGTTTAAATTCTTATTGACACGTGCAATCTGTTCAACTAACCTACTGATCACAATCTTATTTTGGGATAACTAAGGGAAGGCATACGGTGTGTATTGTTCAACTTCAAATCTTTCGCTTTGATAAAATTCTGAGACTTTGTTTGATTCGATTTTAATTTTGTAAAAACCTTAAGATCCCTTTTTCGAAATTTATCCTGTATTTCGCATATAAGCCACAGATAAAAAAATGTTCGAAATAAGACAATTTTAATAAATTATAGCGATGTTGAACATTTTAAATTCGAAAATCCGTTTCCCTTATTCTCTAAGAGTGATATCAATGATTCGATAGATTTTGTAGTAGTAAAGTCGGATCAGCTTTAGCCTACCAATATTGTCCCTTTCAAACAAAGTGGTCTCCCTTCAAACGTGATTTTGTTTTTTTTTGTATCACTTTTGGGCCACCTCAATTGGATAATAAGAAATTGTTCTGGGATGGGATATAATTGACATCGTCATAGGAGACAATTAGGAGAAATCCTATTTCACAATAAAGGTGTTGGATATAGTGTAATTTATATTGTTTATTGTTGTTTAGATTTAAAATGAATTTAAAACCCCAAACTGATTATGAAAGATAAAAAAAATTATTTGAGCGATTAAAATGTACTCAGAATAAACAGTTATCAAATAACAATAAGTGTCGCGGATTAATCTTATTATTACAGATAATAACTCGTGAAATCATATTTCATAGACCTTGTCTTAAGTACTACTTATTACAACTGTAATTTTGTGTAAAATACAAGTTTTAATTTGATTCGTATATTATTTACGAGAATTTAACTGTTTTCGTGTTATTCTTTGCTAAAATAAAACAACGACCTGTGATGGGTGGGTGCAGGAATCTATCTTCATAACCCATCACCGTTATTACACCATTGAGTCGTGATAACATATGGATCGGTTGCCATTCGTGCTTCTTTTAGAATTCCTGACAAATTCGTTAAGGAAAAGACATGAAGGATAAATTGTGTGCATATATAATTGATATTCTTTTGCAACATTAAATGTCCCCGTTGTTACATCGTAATACGCATAGTTTCGTATAAGAATGCGTCCAGGTACCGACATATTATTCGTTTTAATAATTTAATTTGCTTTGTCGGGAATAAAATCGTTGCTTTTTTATGTGACGGACGAAATAAAATGGTTGGCGTCTGGTGTACGGTATATTGGTAAAGTTCAACGGTCGGTAAGGCAGTTTTACGCGTCATTATCTCCGGTGGAATAAATAAACGAAAATGTTTTCGCCGATTCGGTGAATTACGTTGGAATATTGGAATAACGGTAACGTACACTGTTGTGGTTAAGTACTATTTGTAATATTATGAATTACCGACGTACATTGTTAAGTCGTCATTTAGAGTCGTGGACCGTCCGCTCAATTTTCGAATAAACAAGGTATTTTTAACAATTTACGATGGGTGGCCACAAAATAATGATTTACCGCTCGATTTTTACTCTGCGAACGCGATAAAATACGACAACAACGAGTAACACACGATATGTTCATTCTATACGTTATAATATTGTGCGAATCGAATTACAAAAACTCCTAGTAAAACGCGTACAATATTATGCCTAAATAGCTGATTCTCATTATGGAATTTCGATATATATATATATATATATATATATATA